>UELV01136025.1:0-15797 GCA_900490015.1 Megastigmus stigmatizans | reverse complement strand
AATGACATAATGTTTACATCATTTCTGAGGTCGTAACAGAGCGTTTTTTCCGAAAATTAATAGCTATCTTTATATATTTTGTTCAATACGAAATTACGGACACTACCGGTAAGGTAGGAATCTTTGCGAGGGTCGCACATCCCCTTAATGTTAAAAAAAAGGTAAAACATTCATTAATTATCATAAAATGTATTTTTAGTGTTCATATAGTTTCTATAAAGATAATTTATTTGATGTAACGCAGATCGAAATTATTTTTAAAAAAAAGACGCAATTGGTTCAGGGAGAGATCCGTTTGTTTTATTTATCTGCTTTCTACCAACCGAATAATTTACAATTGAGAGATCGAGCGCTACGCAATATTGAATGAGAAACCGATTAGAGCTATTATGTAGGCGTCATCTGTTACAAATACCAGTAGCGGCATCGGTATCGCACGTCAGTCAAGCGCTCAATAAAAATAGTGCGTATGTCTTGGATAGAAGACAGTAGCGGCATCGAGCAATTATACAAGCATACGCGCGATTCTTGATGCGCGAGTAATAGCATTTCCATTTGTAACTGGGTCGCGGCACTCGCGAATATGACGCCGCGGAGCTCTTACAATATAACGCAAGATAGTATAAATAGCTTCGTGAAAAATGCCCTACTACTTGTGAATCGATGCGATAAAGTGAAGTGGAAGCTCTCGCATGGCGGTATCAAAGAGGCGCTCTTAAATGGGCGCGCGTGAAATGCGCTCGACACTCGAAATACACGCACGTCTAGCGTTATATGTATATATGTGTATGTGTGTGTGTGTGTGTATAGAAGACACGGCGGGTATGAATGGAAAGATGAGGAGACTGGAAAAATCCTCGGGAGCCAAGTGAAAAAGGCATTCCGTCGGCTATGTGCTCGCGAGCTGGGGCGATAGCGTCTCGGCGAGGCGGTGCCTCGTCCACCAGAGCAGAGAGAACTTTATCTTTTACGAGTTACACTCGTGAATGTGTAATTTCGTGTTTGCACGGCCAATCTCCCGACCTCGTTCCCTCCTCGACGAGACTCACGGAATTTTAAGGGATTTATCGCGGCGCAGCTCCGCGTGCGAGTCTGTGTGTGCCGAGTGCGCCGCAGCATCTTCATGGTAGCGGTTTATCTCTCGCTCTTTTTCTCGTTCTCGGTGAAAACGAAATTTCGTGGATAAGCCACGCGCAAAGATGAGTTTCGGAGAAATATCGTTCTCTCGATCATCTTATCTGTCCTGTGCACACCTTGATTCTTTTTTTGTATGTTTGTACACTTAAATTGTTTTAAATTATGCGGAATTCGGAATGGTGCTAGGGAGCGATCTTGGGGTTTCGTATACTGAGTGCCAAAGTTTGGCTCTGAGGAGCATAATATCTCTGTTTTATCGTGATTTTGAAGCAGAAGCTCGGTTAAAAAAGAGTTTTATGAAGGGAATTCGTGACTTCGAAATTAGGTGTTTTTAGGCAGAAAAGACTTTATTCTAGAAACTATTATAATTATGAATAGTCACTGAATAGGATTAACACAAGTACCGAATAAATCTGAAATATAATAAAATGTACATTCAGAAAATTGCATGAAGGTGCGGTTATTTTATATTATGCAGTATATTTTTCAGTATGAGAAAAAATGAATTTGGGTCTTATATAAATCAAAGAACTTCCTTGTTAATGTTGATAGTTTATATTACACCCATAAAATAGTTGCCATAGTGAATATGAGCCTGCTGCACAACTTTAGAAATTTCAAGCATCGTAAGTTATGAAAATTAAAAAAAAAGAAATTTTAACAGTTCCGCGAATCACATCCTTATAGTCGCCTGACCAACCCACTGGTTATTACAGTTTTCAAATATACACTGTATCCTCAAAATAATCTGTTTTCTGCATCTTAAAGTATAAAACAAAACCATTTAAAAGTTTGACCCTTCCCACTCGAGAATAATGTTAACGTACAAATGAAAATTTCGTGTAAATGTCTTTTCCCCATATTTATTCAGAGTTTCACGAGATAGTGTTAAGAGGGATGCGAATTTTACAGGCATGGCACAGGCGAACTGCCTCAAGTGGCACGCATGGCTCGCGACGCTCTGTTTAATAGCTGCCGATTTATCGTTCAATAAATCGAAAACTGGTCAGGTATCACTTACTGCGTAATGCTACCTTCAAAGCAGTCCGCACCGTGTGTTGCTGCTGCACTGCAGTCCGACGTATACGAGACGCTGCCTTTTATAAATGACGAAATTACAGAGCCGAACCAGTCGTCACTCATTATACTACTGCTATCGGACAAAAGAGAAGGATAGGCGGAACAGGATAGAGATATATACTATTCCGGAATGCGCGCACTAAATTTATGTGGGAAAGCTTTTAATTTTCATTAAAACCTCTTCGTACCCACTTGAGAAAGGAATAAAAATTAAGTCGGGTGTGAGAGATCTTTTTTTAACTGCGAGATGTTTTACCAGAAGTGAGTAAAAAATTGTTTTTCTTTTTTTAAATAATTGTCACTACATCAGATATCATTTGTATAATTTATAAACAACAATTTATAAAAACAATTTATTTTAACATAAACATTTCTTCATGTTATGAGGACAAACGTTTTAAGTCGATTACTGCTTTGATCTTATGATAATGTACAAGTCAACGTAAATTCTATGAGAAAGCATGAAAGCAAGACGAAAAAGATTTAGAAGTGGAGTTATGATTCTTTCTCGTGTTTTGTTTCGTCAGTATATTCATTTTTCAATGGCAGAGCTATTTCTTTATTTAGAGACTGAAACTCTTGAATCATTAAAGCTCTTGTATTTCTCATCAATTCAGTGACATCTTTTTTTTCTAATCCTTCGGTTGATATCTCAGGCAATATAGTGATGATCACTTGTCCTGAAAACATTAAAATTGTAATCATTGTAAGGTAAAAGACTCAATAACTGGATACATAAGAACATGTACACGCTAGTATATGAACACTTTCCTGGACTGTGACTAGTGGAATGCGTACAAACACTAGAGCCGGTCAATCACTAGCACTTTCCGACCATTGACTCTTTTACCTTACTAAACCTGCACTAACTACTTATTTAGTCAAATTTAATATTTTCATACCTGGATCGAATCGTTTTTCAGTTACTGACAAGAAATAATAACGAGAAACGACTATCGGTAATATGGGTATTTGATGATCTACAGCAAGATAGAAAGCACCTTTCTTAAATTCATGAATTTCTCCAGTATTATTTCGAGCCCCTTCTGGATATACCCATAATTTTATCTAGAATTTAAAGAAACTTTAAAAATTGGTTTTAGGTGTTATAAGCGTTAGACAAACTATTAGATAGAACAATAAAATAAATGCAAGACAAAAGTATAACAATTATAGAATCATAATCAATCAGAATTTTGGGGGGTCAATGTTAATTCTGATAAGATTCGAACGATCGAAGTTCGACTATTTTGCGATTCGACCTCGCATCCGTGTTAATTCTTATGAGTTTATGGAGATCTTTGGAAAGATTTTTCTCTGCCATCACGATTAGATGACGTAAATATAAAAAGTATGCTAGATTCACAAAAATCTAAGGAAAATATTTATATAAAAAAGTATACGTTAATGATTCTTTAAAAGACATGTATGATAAAAAAAGTTCTGTCTTTAGTCCATAATTCATAAATTATTTTATACTTATTTATTTAGTACATAGAAAGGTTTCAATCTCATATTTTGTTAATATTTATGTAGGCACACCCTCACTCGACTAATCTGACGTGTGGAATACCTTAATATTCAAATAAATTTATCGCTCGTATAACCAAAATCATAAATTGTTTAAAAACTTTTTAGCCACGCGCAAACTTTAATACATATTGTGCATTTAGATAATATTCAGAATGATTTGAATTAATTGACATTTATTAGCTAATAATAGATAGTTATTTAATAACGGCAACGAATGTCGAATAATATTAGTAATTTTTCTCCCTATCTGTCAGTATACATACTTTCTTCTCCTTTAGCCTCTGCATAGCAGTATTTAATTCCGATCTCGCTCTTTCGGCATAGGATCTGTTGATAAAAGTATTCCCACAGAGCCAAGCCACTAAACCGCCAGGCTGAGCATACAAAAGTTCTCTTTTCGTAACGATCGAGCAACCGCGCACTGCATCCCAGACATGGGCGATTGCTAAGAGGTCCAGATAACTCTGATGATTGGACACTATGATGCAAGATCGATCATGTTTGGCATTCTGTTGGCCCCTAACTTGCCATTTCAATCCAATTAGGTGGCTCACCTCGCGGCATGCTACGGCACACAATCTGAACATAGCAAAAAAGCTTGGCTTTATATATGCGCACTGGCACAAAGGTGCAATAACTGACAGAACAGAATGATTTACGCGAGCACTAAGTACATAAAAGAAGTTGTAACGAGTAAGAAGTTGTATATTACAATTTGCATAAAACTTTTTTTTGGTACTGCTATAACGTACAATAAAAGCGCTACGTGATTAACTACCGAGATAGCATGTCTGTTTGCTATTTTGATTTTTTTATCGTATGTTTCGTTGACAGATAGTTTTCTGCAAGTAAAAAATCGAATAAAACCAATTACATAGCGATAACGAGTATCTATTTTCAATGCTTTAGATATTCGATAATATCATATTATTAGTAAAGCACAAACCATCGAATCTTAAATGTTGAAAAGGCATTCTTTTGTTCTAGTAGTTAAGGATATATTATGAAGTATCTAAGAAATATAAAAAAAAGTTACTATGTCACACTGGTCTTTTTTATTACACTAACTTTATCGGCTGATAGTTTACTAAAATTTAGTAAATTTAATAATACATTTTTTTGCGTTAGTTACCGACCGTGGAAATTAAACAATAATACTCACGATCCATTTCTGATATTTTTAGGACGCATTATGAAGAATGGAATCAACATAATACACATATAAGAAAGAAATCCATAAAAAAGAGAAAATCTTAAGAAAAATTGAAATAATTGCTTTATTCTGTCAAACAATGTCATCACGAATATCAATTTGTAACTACAGATTTTAGTTTTAGCTTACGTTCACGTCTAATATACTATTAAGTACTATACTGCCTAGCTAGGCTATGCTTAGCTCATATCGATAACTCCTCCCCACATACAAAATTGAGTGTAATTATAATTGATAATGTATATGCAATTTCGAATGACCTAGATTAAAAGTGTAACAGAATGGAGACTTTAAATAATTCATTTTATTTTTAGACGTTATTTTAACATATAACTTGCGTACATTTATTGTTGTATCTATAGAGCTAGAGATGAATAAAACAATGTATACAACATTATTTTTAAAATCATTTTCTATTTATGTTGCAGCTTGTGGATGCCACGTTCTGGGAGCAGTGTCTTCTTCCTGTGATAATGTTACCGGACAATGTCGATGTAAACAGAACGTGATCGGTAGACAGTGCGACAGGTGCTTGGTAAGTATTCGTTCTTATTAAACATAACTTATATAAACTGATTTATATTTGCATAAAATATTAATCATGACAAATCGTATAAAGAACTATTATTCTTTCCATAACACTTTCACTGGGCACTTTGCAATACTTGCACGAATTGAAATACCAATAATTCGATAAAAATTACGTTGAATGTTTTGTGTAAATAAAATTTTCCCATTTAAATAGTAAAAGGCGACCAAGTCTATTCAGCTGAATTTTTAATAGAGTTCCCATTGATTCACGGTATTGTTTCCAAGATTTATTTCCGCGAAAACCGAATGACTTTTGCAGCAAGACTATTGGGGTCTGACGACGGGAGCGGGATGCGCGCCCTGTGGGTGTGATACCGTGGGCTCGTACAATGGATCCTGCCACGACGCTACTGGACAATGTCACTGCAAGCCCGGCGTCGGTGGTCTGCGCTGTAACTCCTGTCTTCCGGGATATTATGGATTTTCCCACAATGGCTGTCAACGTAAGATTGAGCAATATTTTTCTTCACTACTAGCTGCCTTTAATTTAAAAGGATGTGCTATAGGGTCATTAGATTCCTACCTTACCGTTAGAGTCTGTAATTTTGTATTGAACAAAATATATAAAGATAGAGATTAATTTTTGGAAAAACTCTGTGTCACCACCTCGGTAATGATGTAAATATTATGTAATTACAGTTCCATAAAATTCTATGCAGAATTCACGGAGATTTTCGTCGTCGAAATTTTCGGCGACAAAAATCTCTGTTAATTATTGACGGAATTTTATGAAACTGAAATCACATCATATTTACAACATTACCCAGGTGGTATCAGAGCGTTTTTTTTTTAAATTCAATTGGAAAAAAATAAGTTATCTACTATTATTCACGTGGTATATATATATATACATAGTATTGTAAATCAAGTATTGTTCACACTAGCATGTATATATATATATATATACCGCGTGGATAATAGTAGATAACTTATTTTTTTCGGTTTAAATTACGGAATCTAGCTGTAAGGTAGGAATCTCTCCGACTCTCGCACATCCACTTAATTCTATGAAGAAGATTAAGATTCTATAACTTTTTAATGAGAGTCGGAGGAGTAGCTACGATTAGAAAACTCTTCTAAAATTCATGACTATCATTTCAATTTTACATTCTTTCCGCTGATTAAGAATCAGCCATCTTGAGTAAGAAATAACTAGAGCTACTTTTTTCCGTTAATTTAACAATTTTTCAGTTATTCTTTAAATTACGTATTATCTATAGACTAATTATTGTTTTTTCAATTTTTTATTATTCAATTTAACATCTTGAACTTTACACGAGCTTCTACAAAGGTCTGATAGTGAATCAGCCGTATTATTTAATAATCAGACGCTATCTAATTGCAACAGTGATAATCAAGCAATATTAGAAACTAGTGAAAACGCACAAAGAAACGATTCGTAATTTACGCAAACGATCTTCCATAACCAATCCGATTATTGATCTTCAGCCTGCGAAGTCTGCAATCGACCGGGCCACATCTGCGACCAGACGAACGGCCGGTGCACTTGTCCGCCTCTTAGTTACGGCGAGCACTGCAACCGCTGTCGACCAGGCAGCTATGATTTCCGAACTGGCCTAGGTTGTCGCGCTTGCGGCTGCAGCAAGGAGGGCTCTCACAAGCAGCAGTGCGGCCTGCTGGACGGTCAGTGTCCCTGTCGGGAGGGCTTCGCCGGTCGTAGGTGCGAGCATTGCGCCCCTGGACACTACGACTACCCGCTCTGTAAGCCCTGCAACTGCGATCCCCAGGGCTCGCTCGGCGAGTGCGACGATAGCGGCCAGTGTCCCTGCAAGGTCAGAGTCTTCTTTTCTTTACCTTACTGCACTTTATCTCTAGTGAGTTTCTTTGTACTCGCTATGAGCGCACCTCACACGAAAAAGCGTTTGAAGTTGTGTTGTGCATACGTGCAGTATTTTGAAAAATGCTCGAGCTAAACGAGGCAGCCTCACGTGTAACGCACGCGTACGCGATACACAACCTTAAAATCTTTGTGTGTATGTGTATATGAGAATATGCTCGTAGCACGTGGGCGCAGCATAATATCTTTTTTACGTCCAGTCCGTAAAATAAAAAAATTCTAGAATGAGCAAACTTTACGTTAATAAATTAAATATGCTGATTACGGACTGTATGTAAAATACTATATTCCACTGATAAGGTAAATTCTCAGTAGTAGTAAGTAACACTATAATGTTATCTACCCACTGCTTATAATGGTATTTGATCAACTAATTGTTTAGAAAATAAATTAAAGCGACCGCCATCCCATTATACGCCCGATCACTTCTAAAAAATATCCTAAACAAAGACAGAGCACGATTCCTCGTTAGAATTGAATCTCAAAAAGCCTTTCTTTCTCTCACAGACTAATGTAATTGGACGGCGCTGCAACCAATGCGAGGATGGTACGTTCGGCTTATCCACGGACAATCCGAAGGGCTGCACCGAGTGCTTCTGCTTCGGTAGGACGAGCGAGTGTCGACAGGCCGGACTCAGCTGGGGACAACGAAGACTCCCGCGACCTCGCGTTCTCTACGTCAACGATACCGTTAACGAAGTCGTTGTGAGTGACCTCGTGCTGATTGATCCCTCCGATACCCATAACAACTCTATTTAGCGCTTAGCTATCTCTTTGTCGGCAACTCTTTTGAAATAAGTTTCTGTTTTTTAACGTAGTTGCGGTTCGCCACTTGTCAGTGGCTTTTGGTAAATTTTATGAATCGTTGTTTTATTATCAAAGCAATTATTCGTCGAATCTTTTCAAATAACGACAAGGATTTGGCTTATATTTTAAGGTTCCCAAATTAGCTTTCATAATTTATTTAAGTTAACAATTCGATAATTATTGTAAATACTCACTAATATATTGCATTTGTACGTAGATCACAAATTATGGATCCTCGATAGTCTTACCATATTTTAACAGCGGATTAAACAAAACAAATACTCTTTATGTTATTCCTGGAACGGACGGCGATGTTACACTACCCATGAACTTTTATCGCGAATGTCCTGTTTACTGGCAATTACCAGACTCCTTCTTAAACGATAAGGTAATAATTTGTTTTTCTATGCAATAATAAATTCGAATAAACAAAGATTTCTGAACATATATAATTTTTGTAAAGGTTGTATCATACGGCGGATTTCTTCGATTTACTACTGTTACGGAAGGTGGATATGTCTTGCGTTCAGGACATCGATTCCCTTTAGTCCAGCTACAAGGAAACGGAATCATTTTGGAATACTTTGCACCTAATACAAGTAATGATAGTTGTTACGTTATCAGGTAATGCTACTAAAAATGTAAAAAAGTTCATTTAAATTTTTTCCCGACAATTTGAATAAACATATTCGCATTATTCTAACAGGATTCATGAATCTTTCTGGCAGTTGAGAAATAGGCCAGATTCCAAAGTTACCAGGGAAATATTAATGATAGCTCTACAACATGTACAGCATATCTTCGTTAAAGCTTCCGACTTCACAGATTTTTCTAGAGCTACGTAAGTATTATTAAAGAGTCAATTTAACATGATAACATATTTTTTTGTGTTATTTTAACGTGCATGAGAACCAGTGGAAAATGATTGTATTCGTCCTAATTAACAAGACTTCGTTTAATTATATATGTTAAAAATATTTTTATAGTATGTATTATTTTAAATTTACACTCGCGCAATATTGGAAAAAAACCTAATATTACAATTACGAGGTTAATCGCGCGATACTAGTTACATTATTTCATGTGTGTATACTATTATTTCATAATAATTTTAAATAATTATCTTAAGATATTATAATGCACAAATTTCGAAGCTACTTTAATTACTATCTGTCGAATAAACTTGCCTTCGTCTATTCCTCTGAGCACTGCAAACGAAGTAAAGCACTATACCAGTAAGAGTTTTACGCGAAATCAACAGGTTGTTGGAGGCGTCGATGGATGCGGCGGTGTTGACGGCCACGCATGCGCCACCTCTCGCCAGTGGGGTCGAGCAGTGCGACTGTCCGGACGAGTACAACGGCACGTCATGTCAGGATCCCAGCTGGGGCTACTACAGGTGGCAGGAGAACGTGACCAACAGCTACATCGAGCTAGTCGGCTACGCCCGACCCTGTCACTGCAACGGGAGATCCGAAATCTGTGATCGCGAAACCGGACACTGTCTGGTGAGTAACGATTCTTGGATTACCGAGTGGCGACGATCGCGACCTTGCCATCGTCTTTCGTTTCGCACGCTCATCGCCGTTGCATGCGTGTGCCCTGTTCCTCTCGGGTCTCGAATCAATCCGTGCTTCTTGTCTTTTTTTTTTGCTCGATCCCATTTTAATGACGACCTGACCTTTTTGTCAAGTATCAGTTAAGAATCATTGGGGATAAAAATCTGTAAGCGAGAGGATTTTATGATAGTGTGTTACATATAATTTGCCCAAATCTGTCTTAATCTATGTGACTCTTTTTTACTAATACCATCAAATTAATACTAGTGTTGTAAGAAAGTCAATTTTTTTTATGGGCTGAGTGAAATTGTAGGTTTTTTTTACATTTTCTCTAAAGACTTAACTTTATTCAGATCTCGATGGAGTCCTCAAACTATGACAAATTATGGCAGCCTTTCGTATGACTTCGAAGCAGATTAAATTTTGTTCTAATAGACATAGATTATACGCATACAATTTTTTTACAATCTTCTTTCAAAAATAAAATTACATTGCTTGTTGGAATTCTTTTTTAAAGATAACGTAGTATTGCTACTAAAGGCATTACATAACAAGTTCTCAAGTGACGTTACTCATGGAAAGCTTTCGCTACTCAAGTAATATAATTTTATGCCAATGTGACATTGTACTTATAATATTTTACTTTTTCAAAATATTTTCAGAACTGCCAGGAAAATACGTCAGGGCGGTACTGCGAGGTTTGTGCGGAAAGCTACTATGGCGATCCCAATTCGGGTGGCTGCAAGGAGTGTCCGTGTCCGCAAACCGACAAAAAATTCTCAAATACTTGCATCGTACGCTCAGATAATGAAGTTGTTTGCGTCTGTAAACCAGGTTTGTATTGGTATCAAATTATATGGAAGCATGTAACAAAACATATAATTTAAGAAAGAAATGAAAATATGCTCATTACAAATAATAACATAATCTAGAATGAGTTATGGTATCAAATGGACATTAGTAAGTCAATTTTCGTAATAAAATTATTTTATTTTTTTAACTTTTTTTTTGCTTTTTCAGTGCCACATGAGTGCATTGATTTGTGCAATGTGTATTGTGTTCATATTCATGTTTATTTTACGAATTGTTACACAAAAACCAAAATTATATTTGTCCACTTGAATGGACCACCTGGAAGAGACATATTTTTTATCACACATAATTATACTTATAAATACTTCGTTACATTTGATTTCTAGAAATCTTTGTAATTTCACAGTCTTAAAATAATGATTATAAAATACTTCGAAGTATACGCATTTCTATCAGAAGTATAATAATCCGTCTTCGCGAATGCTATTTATTTCGAAACAAAACTATAATGGCAAAGAATGCAGCTAGTCCAGCAGAATTCAAGCCCCGGTACTTATATCGAGCGGTCGCGGAGCTCAATCGCTTGTAAACAATGCATCAGGCTGACTGGCGTGTACCATTGTGTTCCAGGTTACGCGGGCGCGCGCTGCGAGCGCTGCTCCTACGGTTATTACGGCTATCCGAGCACACCGGGAGGCAGCTGCACGCCCTGCCGCTGCAACGCCGCGGGCAGCGCGAGCGACGAGTGCGACATCGAGACCGGCCAGTGCAACTGCAGGCCCGGCTCTACCGGCCGCGACTGCTCACAGTGCACCCAAGAGCGCCACGTTTTCATCGGCCTGCAATGCATGTGTGAGTATATTTATACACGAGAACCTGTCCCTCTACGTTGTGTGTTTCGGGCCACGGGTTTTGATGTAAAAAGGGATCTGATCGAGTCGTGATGGTATTTCGTACCTGTAGAGAACTGAAAGTTTTTGCTCACCCATGCAAGCGCTTATCGAGCGATTTTGATTCTTCGTTGTTTAGAATAAATGTATGGGTTGGAAAGATGAGCGCGATCGAGCTCGAAATTACCAAATGGTGCACGGAGGAAAATGGTCTTCTAAACTTTATTAGAATCTTCAGGAATTTCTACTAAACTTTTTACGAATCGTGAGACAGGCTCGAATTTTACTTATTATTGCTATTTAGTATAGTAATTTTTAGTTTAAACGTAAAATCACATTATTTTTTAAAAAATTTGTCTCGCTTCATTTCTACTGGACGCCACTGGTTCAGATATTCGTTATGTTCCTTATATTTGAAACATTAGACATTTAAATTTTTACAATTAATCAATATCTGAAAAAAAAAACCTGCATACCGCGTAAGAAGCGACGGCTTACCGACCATGCGCCGTTGAGACCTTATATATGAGCATATATTCGAATTATTCTCTTAGCTTACAAGCTATTTTATAAATAAATTGTGTACAAAACATTAATTGATGATAAATATATAGCACTGCTCCAAACGACTTAAAATTTGGTAAAGAAGTATATTTTTACATGTTCTTTCAAAAACTATTATCAATTTTTATGAGCTCTTAATTCGAAAAAATAGTGGCTGCTGAATTTACTAGTCCCTATGCCTAGTTTTCGACTGATATTCAGTTTTTCGATATTTCCCCTGTCATACTCGGAGCAGTTTGAAAATTCAAAAAAAAATTTTTTTTCTTAATCTAGGCATTAGGAGTACCCAATTTGACAGCGTGATGTAAAAACGAATAAATGAAAAGGAGACTCTAAATTTAGCATTTTTGTTACTTTTTCTTGCTTTCATGCTCTCTTATAATAGATATAATAAATTATAATAAAATAATAAAAATCATCAAATACTACTTTCCCCACTTTAACAAAGTATAGTATCACTTATTTAATAAATCTGATGGGTCGTAAAAAAAATTATTGATAAAATCGAATATTTTGGCAGACCAAAAATTTAATAGTTCCTGATATTTATTTGCTCATATAATAAATATTCGTCAGAAGTTTAGTAAAATTTCGGATATTTTGTGTCGAATTTTTGAATTCACAATTTTTATTATATAATTGAAATAGAAAATTTTGCATAGCCACTTTATCAAAATTTCATACAACTCACAGCAATAATTTTTATAAATGTAGTAAATACCGTGAAATAGTCTGTCTCGCATTTACTAAAGATTATACAGTAAAAATTAGTAGACCACTTTTCTTTGAGAGACCGATACTTGCACAAATGAATAATTAAAAAAAGTGGGTTTAAAATTTGAATCATATAATCTTAATATTTTCTATCAAGTTAGAAAGGGTAAATCTTGCATCTAAGTAAATGAGTTTAATATAACTCTATTTAAAAAGAAAAAGTATTTTTGAATGATTTATAGGAATAGAAAATTATATTCAAACAGTTTATTGATTTGTATTATTTATTGTCAACACTAAATTAATACAAATTTAAATGTACAAATGTGGATGTCTGAATATTAAATAAGTAAAATGTTTTTGACAAATACTATATAATCCATTATTTATCAGCATGTGACGATAACTGTACGGGTTTATTATTGGATGATTTGGAAGACTTAAAATACGAATTGGCTAATGCGACAACACATATTTCAAGTGGCTATATTGCCCCTCCTTGGGAAGAATTAGCTTACATCGACGACAATGTAACGATGCTATTCAAAGATATTGAAATGAGAAGACAATTAACTGAAAAATTAAGAAACATACCTTGGGATAATTACAAGATTTTGGCGAAACACGCTGAAAACTTATTGAATACTGTATGTAATATTGGTCTTACGTTTATAAAATAAGTAATAATTTTCACTTCTGATCTAATAATATATTCTAATTTTAATGGTTAAAGGTAATTGGACAGGCAAACGAAGGTAGGATTTTCAAATCGCAAAGTGGCGATATAGAAAACAACGTGTATAGCTTAAAAATGGAACTTGAAGGATTAAGAAAAGAAATTAATGGTAAGACAATATTTCTGTGAAAGTATAATATGGCGATTTAAATTCGAAACTGTCATTTTTATTGATTTTTTATTCTACAGATACTATAATGGAATTAGCGTATTACGGCAATGACAACAAGAAAATTGAAATTAAGAAGGTGCTCAAAGAAGCGAAAACAATTCTTAATGAAATGAAGCTCCTTGATTTGCCTAAAAGAACAAAAACTTTCGAAACTTTAATATAGTAAGTTTTCTGAAATAACAACTAACTGAATCTATTTAAAATAATTTTCCTTTACTATATAACCTCATATTATTTGTAACAGTACATGTACAGAATTCATAGACTGGCTCGATGGTTTGCTCGCATCCATAGAACCTTTAACAAAAGCCAAAGAAGATGCTCATAATTATTCGATTAAATTAAATGATATGATGAAGAATATGGAAAATACGATGGAAACTATGCTCACTTACGATAACTTATACAACGAGGTGAATATGACTTACGAAGTATTATCGTATCAAAAAGAAGGTATTGATGAAATGCGTACTGCAATCACAGAATCAGTTAACCAAGGGAAAACTCTTGTGGAAGAAGCAAGAGGATGTATTGTTGACAGCGAAAATAATTTGCAGGTAATTTTTTATCGTACATTGCAAGGCAATAAGAGATATTTTGAAAATAATAAACAAGTTACTGAAATTTCTATTTTACTTCTTTTTTAATAGGACATCCCAGAGATGAAGAACAAGTTAATTCAGTCGACAGATAATCTTGCAGCAAAGGAAGAAATTTTATATAGACTAAATTATGAGTACAAGAATAAATATGTACTTCAAGCTGTAGCTCATGCTCAAAATCTCTCAGACTATGTAGATCAATATGTTGGGTAAGTTCTACACAATGAGAAATGTGTTCATCATTCGAATAAATAATAATTTCTTTTATTTGTAGATTATTTTCTGAGACGAGGGCTCAAGCGGCCAACCCTCTTAAAGCGAGTCAAGCATATAAAAATATTGTTGATGGATTATTAGAAGCCAAACAGTCAGCGAAAGCAGCAAATGAAATTATAGATGATGTAAATAGGAAGGTATAAGAATTTTTAAAAGATGCATTTGTCTAATTTACTCATTATAATATGCCTAAGATATATTTTTGTTTAAGAATATTTGTTTCATTTGTTTAAACTATGTAAAGTTCGATTCTTAAAAAAATATTTAATTATATTTCCCGTTATATATTTTTAATCAATAATAATGATTCAAGATTTATCCTGATGGACCTGATTCGATATCATTGCTGGACGATGCTCTGGAAATCGAATCTCGATCTAGAGACCAAATGGAAAGGACTAGAAATCATAATCGCCCTATCACTCAAGCGAGAGCTCAGCTTGAAAGTCAGAAACAATCAGTGGCCGATTTAAAAAGTTCTTTAAACAGTACCGGCAATAGAGATAACCAAATTAATATAAAGCTACGAGAATTGCAAGGGGACAGTAGGAAAAGTAAGTCATTAATCTGTAACTTTATACGTACCAAGAATCGAATCTTGCAGATAGTAATTTATCTTTTGTATATTTACAGTGCAAGAGAAATTGAATGAACTATTAGATAAAAACACAGAAACTGCAAATTCTATATCCGAGACAGGACAACTCATCGAAGATTACCAAAAAGGCATCACAGAAAACTTGATTCCGAAATTGCAAGATCTGAAGCGCGAAGGAGATTCACAAATAAGTCTTGCTAGTGAAATGCGTAAGTTAGATTTTAAAAATAAATAAAGCAATTTAATTAACGGTGGATCGCTTAAGTTTTCAAAAACGAAAAAATTGAACTCGGCAATTTTAGAATCAGAAATTTTTTATTCCAATCTTTATCTATTAATTGATATAAACATAATAGAAACATAAAGAATACGTTACTTAACCCATTAACGCCGAGGTGATCAGAATTTTTACTAACTTTTCAACGTGTTTATTTATTATGTTATGGGACCAAAAAAATAATGCAATACCTCTATTCCTACGCGAAATTTGATGCTCTTTCAGAACCTGAGCTCGAAATTTCGATTAGACACCGAGAAAAAAAAATATGGCCGATTGAAACGTGAAAAACGTGAAAATTTTCGAAAAAAAATTTTTTTCGCATTTTTTTTCACAATGATACCGCAAAGGTATCAACTTTTTACTATGATCAGAGG
>UELV01136024.1:0-14407 GCA_900490015.1 Megastigmus stigmatizans | reverse complement strand
AGAGAGAGAGAGAGACGGAGGAAAAGGACGAAGAGCAAATTTTATCAACGGATCAAGCGAGCGTATGTACATATATATACATCATAGACCGAGCACGAGATGATCAATAGGCGAAGTACTCAAGAGGTTCTGCGGCATGGGAGAAAGAGAAAGAGACATACACTGAGCTAGCGAGAGTAGAGAGATAGAGAGAGATGCATAGAGGGGAAACACACAGTAGCGAACGTAAAGGCTTTGGCAAGTTCTAACCACGACCTTTCCTGCTGGTTATCGCGGTTTCTGTCTCTATCTCTCTCTCTCTTGCGCGCTGTTTTGGCGAAGGTGATTGGAAAGGAGGGGAGAGATGAGATGGTACGATCTTATCAGTGTATTACATCCTAAGCTGTTTGCGTCTTGTAAACTCCTAGATGAAGAGAAAGAGAGAGAGAGAGAGAGAGAGAGAGAGAGAGAGAGAGAGAGAGAGCGAGGAGGTAAGGGAGATTCAGACCCTTTTGGCCTGATAAGAGATAAAGTGGTCAAGAGGGTGGGTCAGGAGTACGCCGTTGCCGGAGACTCGGTCGCATCTTGCGACAATATGTTGGGGGCTATATATATAGGGTCAGTCCGCGCGCAGCATTATGTCCGTATGTCAATTCCGGCAATTGCATTTAGCTGGGAGCTCGATTTACTCCTTTGCTTTCTCCAGTAGCTACTAATTTTTGTTTCAAACCCCGAACACTTTTCATTTAGTCGTCATTCGAAATTGTACATGTAAACGTTAATTTACAAACATCTATTTTAAATCATAAAAGTGTACATATACTGATTTCCGATGGTAATACAGATCACACATGCTTTTAATAAGCAATGCACTGATAGATGCCCAAATATATATTATATTGAATATCAAAGTTACTTTTGAAATTGCAATTTCGTGGTACGTCAAACCGTTCGACGCGCTTTAAATCAATGTTAATGTTTCTATCGTATCTATATAGTAAAAGCGAAAAGAAAAAAATGACATTCTGTCCGTTTAAACTAATCCTGCGGAGATTCTCCCTCGCATTTATACACGAGAGGCAAGAGCGACGTCGGTGAAAAATTGCCGCGATTCCACGGTGACGACATAAGGGCGCGCCCGCGCGAGACACGCGTATAGAGGAAATAACGAGGACGAGGGATAAGAATCAATGATTCACGTCGTATTAATAAGGAAAAAGCCGTCGGGATGGGAGGCATGTGTGACGAGAGTCAATTGCCCATTAGAAAATGGATAAGTTTGCTCATTTGTAACTCGCGCGATCCGGAGAATGCGATCGCGGCGTGCTTTAATAAAACACACGACGAAACGTATACTTGCTTATTTACAAACTGGAAGTGCTCTTTTCTAAACTTTTAATTAAACTTTTTTTCTGTCCACGGCGAAACAGCGACAAGATCAACCTGACATTGTATACTTTACTTATGCAAGGACGTTTACTTATTCCGCTAAGATTAAAGTTTGACAATAAACAGCGACAAAGTGCGGACAACCGAAATAAAGACCATATTGTAAATGAATGCTTAGAAAAAATAATATCGTCGAATGCATTATCTTTAGATAGTTTATCATCCTTAATTTACGCAATTCACCGATCGCTTATTGTCCAAGGAGCTGGATTTCGGCGCTGAGATCCCGGTAGGTAGGGGAGAATCTCGCAGAAAGGAGGCGCGCTCGTGTCTCGGAGTGTGCCGGGGTATAAGAAAGAAGAAGAAGAAAAGAGCCACAGCTTTGGCGGCTGTTTTCTTTTCCCATTACAGGATGCAAATTAGGGTGTAATTTTAATTTCACGTGTATTAAAAGTAGCAGCGTCACGCAGCTGACGGAATGAAATACGTCGTGGGTGGTGGCGCGAAAAGCGGGGGGCTGCCTCGGAGCTGCTCGATGCGCGCATCTATACGTATATATATATAAAAAAGAGAAGTCGAAGGGGATACATATATATATATATATATTCACGGAGTGATGAACAGTCAACTCACACAAACAGACAGTCAGAGAGAGAGAGAGAGAAAAAAAGCGAGTTAAGAAAACCCGAGGCAAATCTCGCGAGAGACAGAGGGGCTGCGGTGCAGGAGAGTCGCGATTAGTCGGGAAGCGATTCGGTTCCTCGCTCGCCCGGTGGCACATAACGCGCGACGATCAGCAGCACGGCGGTGGAAAAGCGGATGAGGAGACGCAACGTCGAAATTAGAATGGAAACTGGCGTGCGTATAACTTGTGTGCTAGCCATATCTCTACCATGTGCTCTCCTTCTTCTCTGTCTGTCTCTCTCTCTCTCTCTCTCTCTCTCTCTCTCTCTGCAGCTCTCCTTTGGAATACCGACGCGATTTTCCTCTATGGCGAACGCGCCGAAACGGGGCCCCGTATACAATTTGCATATACGCCGGGAAAACGTCGATGAGCGAAGGGAGCAGCAGCAGCAACGGCAGCTCTCTGCGAGAGAAATTTCATTGCTCAAGAATAAGTGCGTGTATCTCTCTCTCTCGTTCCCTCGCGAAGTCGCTGTTCTGGAAAATACTGTAATTGGTTGGGCGACGCGATCTCTCGCGACGATCGGATGTCGCATTTAGGTGTGTTCGCGGAGACTGATGCGCCGGATTATATCCGAGTTGTTGACTGTGAGCTATATACGCAGCTTTCCTGGGTTCGCGTGTGATGTTGTAAACAGGTTGATGATGGATTTTATTTGGTAAATAGCTGCGCTAAGGTAGGTATACTCGAGCTCGGTGTTCGATTGTACCCAGTTGCTTACATATACTGTTATATTACAAAAAGTCGATCCATGTAACGTCGTTAAATTTAATTAATCCTATTTCATAATAAGCTTGTTATTAAGCTTTTCGTAGAGGATCGCATGGGTTTTGAAGCTAAATTTTGATAATTTAACGCTACTTTAAGCCACAAATTCAAAAAAATATATGTTATTCTTCCTACAACACCGTTTTCAAGTATCCCCGAAAAATATACACCTTATATACACCTAATCAGTCTGAAACGTACCCAAAAAAAGGCATCAGTCCGACAGATCAAAGCTACACGCTGTGTTCCTCATCAGAAAGTAAAGAAATAAGAGAAGAGCGTTGAGCGTCAAAAGAAGAACAAAACCCAAGCATCAGAAGAAAATCTTTCATTCCAGTCGAGCACAGAGAGAAGTTGCGCGTACATACTTTGAGTGATTATATAGCTGCGTCATTGTAACACCGCGGGTTGCCCAGCAGCAGCAGCAGCAGCGGCAGTCGCAACGGCAGCGTTACAATATCTGCATGGTCTTTCGCTCGTTGAGGTCTGGCGTCGTCGTCGTCGTCGTCGTCGTCACGCAAGCGGTCAAGCTCTCCTAGTCTCTCCAGTCAAAGAAAGCCTTCTGGAAATGGGGAAAGTTTCTCGTGGCCGCTACCGCGCGTCTCGCCGAGAGAGAGAGAGAGAGAGAGAGAGAGAGAGGGAGAGAGAGAGAAGCCCCGCTCGTCCGGAAAGTTTGTCCTGCAGTAGCGCTTTGGCAGCTTGCTCGAAACTACCAGCGAAGCCCAGTCAGCGCTCTCTCCACCCTCTTTCTCTTCTCTCTTATGCGCTGGACCAAACCAGATGTCTTTCGTCTCTTGATTCTACGTGGGGGCAGAGTGAACGGCTAGAGAGAGGAGAGAGAGAGAGAGAGAGCGAGTATACGATAATTACCGTTGCGGCCGGCTTTTGTCCGGCGGTTACGTCAACGCGGCGGCCTGTGCTAGCTGCGCGCGTGATCCTTTGTTCGACAGGGCTATACCACGTAAGGTGCGGCCGGTCCGCGTTATCGAAGAGCGATTACGCGGCTACTGCTGCTGCTGCTGCTGCTTGACTTCGATGTTCGAGAGAGTGAGTAAGAGAGAGAGAGAGAGAGAGAGAGAGAGAGGTGAGCACACGGGATATATAGGAGAGGTTTTGCGGGGATGCTGAAGACTTGTAGCTGGCCCTGTGTGTAGCCGAGAGACATATTCTGGCTTGTGCTGTGTAATACTGACGAGGCATGAGAACTTGATGGCTATAGGATAAAGTCTATAGAGCTAAGAACTCGTATGGGCTCGCGGCAGGTGCAGTAACGTTGAATGTTGAATCTTGGGTTATCCGCGGTAGGTTTTGCTAACCGATTTGTTAGTTGCATACAATTGATTAACTGGTTTTATAAGTTTGCCGTATCTCAAAGCAGTAAAAGTTTTTAAACAATCCAGTACAATTTTACGGGTATTCATCCTCATTGACTTGACTGAAACACTCCATTTTTCACGATTACTCCGTTGAGAGGAAAAAAAATGAAAATCGCTTATCGCTACTACTCTCTCATCGTCACGACAAGAAAAATTACATTTCGACAAATCAATACTCACGCGTATATATGCAAGAACTGATCGGCCGAGGCTAAAGGTATTTCACACTACTTTATTATCATTCGATTCGCCGCGTGTCCCTCTCTCTCTCTCATCCACCAAAGAGAAAAAAAACGAAGCACTGCTGTTTATCGCACCACCCCCTGTTTTTCGCTCTCCCTCTCTCTCCATCCTCACCCCACGTATGTGTCTGACTATATATATAAGCGCGCGAGCAACGAGGGAGGGGTGATTTTGAATTTTACGCGCAGCACAGTTCCCGCGTATATGTAAGTGCGCATCCCACACGCGCGCGAGTGTATCTTATAAATAAAATAGCGACGCTTTAAAAATAGGGGAATATTATTAACTCGCATTAGAGGGTGAGCCAGGCCGGCTGATGCGCGCACACACACACTTGTGCAAAGGAAGCCAGTCCTACACTCTTGGGCGATGCTGTGCGCGCGGCCTTACTACTAAACGCGCAGCTGATGCCGCTCTCTCTTTCTCTAGCACTCTCTCTCTCGGTGTATAGCTTGAGCGCGACATATCCACGCGGAGCTCGCCTGCCTGGCTCGCTCGTAAAGTAATCTTCGAATATACCTATTCCCTCCCTCTATATACATTACTGGATTGTGCGTCATGCGTGTTAAGCAGAGAGAATTTCTGGAGAGTATATAATTGCGTTTCTGCATGATTTTTCTTGTATTGAATTTTTTGTAAATGTTATCTGTCTGAGGATTTTTTTAGTTTGTGGAAGTTTAATATGGACTCTTAGTAAAGCAATTGTTTGTGTGATCATTAGTTATTTCTGAATTAAGTCTCTATAACAGTTTTGAGAACTTAATCTAAAATCATGTTTTTATAAAATGTTTAACCAAATAATATATTTTACTAATCAACCACGGCAACAAGATCTATATAAATGTATAAATTACACCTTAGAACGTCCTATAGCGAATTTTTTCTAACTCAATCATCATAAGCTTACACAGAACATTTCGCTTCTCACTTAAACCCATCTTATCGAACGCACTAATCCTCGCGCATAGCCCCACACACACGCGTCTGTCCTGCACTAACGTTTTCCTCCATCGACAGCAGACTAGTGGTGGTGGTGGTGGTGGTAGTCGGCTGGCACCTACAGCTCGTGTAATTACGGGGAGAAAATTAAGCACCCCCCAAGAAGAGAGAGAGACGCTGAGCCGACCCACACCCTTCGTCGTCGGCAGCGTCATTCGGTCCATCCGTCCGTCTGTGTCGCGGCGGTTAACGAGAGACGCGCCAAAGGTACAAGGCGCTAGAGCCGCTCTCTCTCTCTCTCTCCCTTTCCGCACGACAAAGACGAGGAGAATGACAACGGAGCCGACGACTAACACGAGGATAGAGACATGCAGAGAGAGAGAGAGAGAGAGAGAGAGAGAGAGAGAGAGAGAGAGAGAGAGAGCTCATGAGCCAAGTCGACCACGACGGCTGCTCCTTTCCTCCCGTGCGCGCCTTAGATCTTGGCAATGGATCGTGCCACAAAGCGCCCATTAAAAGATCATATCACCAGCAGCCGCCGTCGTCGCTCTTGCCGCGCGCAAGCGACCGACCGAGCGGAGCTTCAGCTCTGGGAGCCATCCGCTGGAGTACTGGGCTGCTGCACACTGCCGGTGAAAGGGATGCCAGATTCACCCTTTCTTCTTCCCTGCCATCGCGCGCCTCTTCTATACATCCGCACTTCATTTTCTCATCTCCGCCGTGATCTTCTACTTGCGCGCATAAGTCGAGGCTGTCGAATCGCCAAGATGCTTGTTTTTTTTTTATTCTTATTTCTTGCCAGTTGTTGCACAGGCTTATAAATATGTAAGCTAGATACACAAAGGTTATTGAATTATGTATTATTGCAGATGGTATATAATGTTTTACTTCAATGTAAGATTAAACGGGTGGTATTTCTTCATGATGGCATTAACAACTGTCAATGGATATTACAGTACAAGATGTTAGAAATCATTATATAAAGCATTCGTGATTCTAAATTATCAGTAAATTTGAATATAAAATATACCTTCATTTTCTATTTAGCTACTTATAATTCATTGTAATCAACAGTCAAGCAAAGAATTTCAATAAATTAAACCTTATTAGCTCTCTCTCTCTCTCTCTCTCTCTCTCTCTCGCTACCTCGTTTTCTCTCTGAAACCTAAATAACGTATGCCCGGCCAAGCGTCGAGGACAACTGAGGAGTTGAGGGACTGCTGTTTATGTTGGAGAAAGTACGTAAGTCTGTGTGTATGGAAGTAAAGAGGGTAAAAGCCCTTACTTATCCAATGCACAAATAGGAAAATTTAAGTATATTAATTACGCAGCCGAAATTTAATTAAGCTCTAGCATACTTGAAGCGAGAAAACGGCAACTGAACTTATGTATACACACACACGTATACGTATATATACGAGATGCGGTGCGGATGCTAATAAAGAAAAGAAAAAAGTATAAGTGTGACTTTTATATATGAAATACCGAGAATCTAAAGCCGAATATAATTAAATATCGTTTGTAATCATCATAAGCTGCTTTATGCTTAACTAGGTATTCGCGGGCTACTCAATCCTTTTGACCGTGATTACGGAACGGTTAAGCCTAATGAACCCCTATTCAACGTCTTCGATCTATCGTAGACTTACGCACCAAGTTTAGACGCGGAAGCCATTTTTATACATGAGAGACTTTAGCTTGAAGCTCATTCAGAATGTACGCAAGACTACTTTTTTCTATTCTCTGTCTCCTATTTACAAATGATCCGATAACTCATAAAATTATACGACCTTCTTCCGTCTATTTTATTACTCGTATAATTTATAACCTAGCTAAGCATTTTAATCTTATCAAAAAGTTTATCTTAAATGCTTCTGTCGCTGAGTATTTAATTCCATAAATAAAATATCATCTTGAATGTAAAACAAAACAATTTTGAACATTGCAATATATCCTGATTTTGAATAGCAGTTCCAGTGGCTGACAGTGTTAAACAAAATTATAAGTGACCGTTATAAACTGATGTGTGCGACGCGTATACATATGTGTATATATATAAGCGAACTGAAATGCGCTTCTCTATATGTGCGCTCGCCTGGACAAGAACAAGCCTTTTCAATACGTCCTTTGCAGCCAGCCACCCTTTATCTTACCATCCAAAGTTTTCAAAGTGCCGTCGCTCTCAATAGGGGACTGTCCTCTCTCTCTCTCTCTCTCTCTCTCTCTCTCTCTCTTTCTCTCTCTCTTGCTCGTTTTCCTTTTCTATATATGAACTTGTGTATGTGTTCTATACGTATGCTTTTGTACATATATGTATAGGTACGGCTTTCTTCTTTCTCTCGACTCAGCTGAACTCTGATTCCGACGTGTTTTGTGAAACGCGAGCCGAGATAGCGATATCTGGGCTCTTTCACTTTATCGCCATGACTCGGTATTAAGCTTCTCTTGATCACGTTGACGCTATTTCTACCACTTGCTTTTCCTCCCTTCTATATCATTGAAGTAGACTTATACGAAGCTTGTTTTGACTTGCAAAAGGTGATGAAATTAGCAAGGCTTTTTAGAAACAAACTGTGACTGTTCACTAGATATGAATCAACGTATAAATTTGCAACTACTCACTATTTTTCAGTTAAACGTCGCTGATTTAATCAGCTGCTGATTCATATCTAGAGAACGCACAGTTGCGTCCCAAGTATTAAATATCAGCTCGACTCTTTATTAGTTCTAATATTCAGTCCCCATAATATTAAACAGCCCGCAGTCACACAAGGAGCACCCCACAGTTGAATCAGATTCCAGTAGTGGCTTTCAACTAAACGCTGAAAGGCACTGTGCCTCGGCCCTTTCACTATCCAAGCCTCGCACAGCCGTCAGCTCTATATACATCTCATCGACTCCTTGTATAATATAAGGCATATATATATATAAACGTGCAACCGGCTGTGCATCTCGCGCGCAAAATCCGTTGTTCTCAATTGGATCTCCTCTCTCGGCGCTCTCCTCGGTCCCTTTGTGTCGGGCCACCGTTTTACGGAAATGGCACACACTAGCCAAGAGAGTAGTTATTCTACGCGCTACTCGTATGCACACACACACATATAGTGGGTAGATAGGCGCGGGTGGTCTCTTCGCTTACTAGCGTGACGTCATACGCCAGTGACTTCATCTCGTTAAGGGGTATAACGTTTGCCCGATGAGACGTCGGATGCAGGAAGCCTAAGAGAGCGAGACTACGAGACTACGAGAGAGAGAGAGAGAGAGAGAGAGAGAGAAAGTCTTCACAACCCGTTCCTCGGGATCATCCTCGGGGCTCGCTCACCGCGTGTAGAAAGAGAGACAGAGAGAGAGGAGAGAGAAAGCAGAGAGCAAGGGCCCGCATACATGCGCGGGTGGAGCTGCCGCTGCTGCTACTGCTGCGCCGCCGGGCAGGACGAAAGATAGCATCGATCGTGGAACGAGCACACGGGCGGGTTAGAGAAGGTCCGTGTGTATGTATATACTTAGGGTGAGATGAAGAGAGAGAGAGAGAGAGGTGAAAGTACCCTGTCGAAAATTGCCTCTCTTGTCTCTAATTATTTTCATTCTCTGTAATCGGGCGCGCACGATAGTGCATGTCTACGGGCGTCTCTCTGACTTCGACATGTGTAACTTGCAGACTAGAGGATTGAGCCGATGGGTTGGGATGGAGGGATGGTATATATAGAGGGACGAGTCTGGACCTTTATCGAGGGAAAGTGATTTAGTTCGATAAAAATGACTGCGATGGGCTTGCATGGATGGATATGTATATTCTAGCGCGTAAATATTAGCCAGTTAAGATGTGATTTTAAAAATGCGAATAATTATCGGTACGATTTAATCGGTGGAATTTGACCAACCCGCGTTATTATTAATTTAGACTTTATGCTTACGAAGCGTAATGAGGATTTCGATGAGTCGATTATTTAGATTTATTGGAGTACGACTAAAACTTTTTACAAGTCGGGACGAACATCTGCTACCGTCGTATATAATAAAAATTTTTTTATAGACACACATAACAAATACAAACTGCAGCTTTTAGCAGGCAGCTAAATATTTCTGTCCTTGGATTATCAACGACAGGAACATTAATATGGGAGGCAGTCGGCTCGCTGCTCACACACATTACGCGCGTATATACGTTAGATAGATGCAAAATCCACCCTGCAATGCAACACCGGTACACATAAAGTGGAGAAAGCAGCAGCAGTAGCAGCAGTGGTACGACGACGACGACAGGCATGGAAGGGAGCGAGAGTGCGTAATTATCTGCTCTCGCGCGAAGGCTAGTAAAGACACTGTGTATATATAAATCCGTGGCACCAGCAGCAGCAGCAGCAGCAACAACAGCAGTAGTCTCTTCTCCTCCTCGGTAAACCCAATTTATTTCGTTCCGGGAGACGACAGGGGAAGGAAGGTGAAAGGGGCCCTTTTCGGCGCGAAACGCTGATGCCACCGGCGACTTGTGAACCACTTGTCGCTGTTACGGCCCCATAAATTTAACGCGCGCGTGTCTCTCGTTGTCTCCTCTCGGCGCTATATATAAATATAACTAGCTTGCGGCGAGGATGAAGTCTCGTTCTTGTCGCGCGTCCGATACGACTTACTTCTTTGGATAGACGCGTGGGCCAAACGAAATGTAGGGGGAGGAGGAGGAGGTAGTAGACACGCAACGAGCTAATACTTTTCGGACTCTTGTTTGCGCGCCCAAGATGCGTACCTATATGGGGGCTTATATATCCTGTTTGGGAAATGCGATTAGAGTGTTCCCATTGATTAGCTGCGATGTAAACATACAGCTGGATATAAATTCGATTAGATGCGATTCTATCCGCGTCTGCGAGACGGTGTACACTGGTAATTAACTGCGTCGAGCTCACTGAATCTGATCGAATAAGTGGTAATTCAGATTTGACGTGACTCTTTCTTTGCCCAACGGCTTCTAATATAATTCTACTCCTGTGAAGTATTGGAAATAAATGGTAAAAAGATATAACACTCAGAAGAAATAGACCTTATAGAAGAAATATACCCAGGCTATATTAGTTTTCATTATAGCTTAATTAATCGTCATTCGAGAGATAGCAACATTACAATCCTTGTGAATGTCAAATATATCAAGAAAATAGTTGCAGCGTCGCAAAGACTAAAAATCCTCAGACAAGCGATTCGCTCCACAGCTAATTTAAGCCTGGAATTTCCCTTCATCTCTCCGCGACTATGTATATAAGGCTCTGATGCGGTAACTCGTCGATGACTGACGGTTCCTCTTATTCTCAGCTCTTCTTTGTCGGTCCACGGAGCCACTGTTGCCAGTGCCGGTGGTGGTCTTGCGTATCGTAGCTCTTGTTCCCGTCTCTCTTTCTCTCTCTATATTCCTTCTGCTCTCATCCTCTCTTTCTCGCTCCCCACGGACCGGTTTAAAGCGTATTAATTAACCCTTTATTAGAGTCGAGCGAAAACCGCTAGGCTGGCGCGATGAGCTCGATTCAGCAGCGGTGCGGCGGCGTGCCGAGCAAACTCCCTTGCGCCAGCCTTGCGTCTGGATGAGGCCTCCTTGTCATCCAGTATTTATGAAAAGCCTCCCGGATAGCTCACTTCCCTTCTTTCCTAGCGAGTCCATTCTGACGCTCACTTTTATCCGGTTTTCGCGCTACCCTCTACCCCATTTTCTACCACACCGATATATACCAATGAAGCAAAGCGATACTCATCTTCTTACCTATTTCTCTCTTTGTTCACGTGGACGTGACAATTGGTAAATAGACTACTGAAGATTGTCTTTTTCTTTATTACCATTGTGTAGAAGAATCGTTAGAGCTACCTGTTGTCATTTTGCTAATTGAATGCTAGCTAGATGCATTTCTAAATGAACCAAACTTTTCGTTATGCGTAATTTAAGTATATCAGCACTGTAGACGCACCAATTTATTTATCAAGTCCTCTCCGGACGGAATTCTTCGATTTCAAGCGTTCCCTACGCAAATTTTGTGTGCGCGCAGTTTAAAGTGGTCGTCGGGAACAGGTCGTGTAATGAACAGAGAGTACTTAAGCGAGACTCCACAGTGGAGCCTCGCAGCGGAGAAACATTACCGGCGCGAAGGAATTTCAAGAGTGATGGCGAAAACAGGATGCATTATTAATGCCGACGTATAGGTAATTAAAGTAAATGGCTTAATTGCCAGGACGTCGCGGAGGGGAAAGACTTACCTTGGAGACTGCTAATACTGGCTACGGGGACGTCGCTCTCTCTCTCTTTCTCTCTCTCTCACTCACTCTCCTCTCTCACTGAAGGATCTTCTTCTGCTCCTTCTATCTCTTCCTTCCGTCTTTCCTTCCTTCCTACGTTCGTCAACAACAAAGTTTCTATTAAATTTCGTATTTACCTACGTCGACGAGCCGAGGAAAATCGTCAAGCGTAAAGGTATAGGTTTGAGGCTAGTCAGCTCAGCTCAACGTCGCTTCGTTCTTACTTCTTTGTATAAGAGCACGTGGAAAGCTCGCTGCGAGCTTTTATGGAGCTGCGATGCAAAAGTCTGCACGTCGTGCTTCCTTTTTGTCATTACCTTTATTTATTTCATTATCTCTGTGCACATATCTGTTTACGACTATGTCTTTAGTAGAATGAGTGGAATTACCAGGCTTTAATAATTAAAAAGGGAAACATTATATTATGATGTGCTTTTATTTAAAAAAATGTATTGACTATGCTCCACTGACGTAACAAATATTTGAAAGACTTATACAATTGAGCTGCTCTAAGTATATCAATTGCCTCGGTGGTAGAAGGGCTCATTTGAAGCTATCTAGTCAATAAATTTTTATCTCAACTTTTTTGGTCAAAAATATTCCATCTTAACTTCTCTGGTCAAAAGAGTACTATCTAAATTATTCTGATAAAAAATTTTCCATCTTAACTTTTCTGGTCAAAAAGGTTCTATCTCAATTTTTCTGATCAAAAAGGTTTTAGTTATTGCGAGTACATTTTTTTCGTTGATCTTATTTCAAACTATAGTTACAGAAATGTTGAGATAGCACGTTTTTGACCAGAAAATTTGAGAGAGGCCCTATTTTCACTGATGCGATTGTAACTCTTACATATAAAAAATTTTATCGAATGATAGTTTATCTATAAATAAAATTGTTAAAAAATACTACGAACAGAATAAAAAAAGTAAAAGAAAAAAGAAAAAAATATACGAAAACTTGTATTGAAAATGTAATCAGTCTTTCTAAAAACTCAGTGAAGTCGCGTAATTATAATATGTATCGATATGACTATAATATTGTTATGAATCCAGTTCCGTTCCAAAAAATATTTGCACTGAGCAATAATCAATATAAAATACCTAAAGAAATGCAATAAATTGAATACACTCAATGTCAGAATATTTTACACTGACGGCAGCAGAAGCGAAACTACTCTCTCTACGAGCTCAGCGTGCGTAAATGCTAAAGAAAGCGTGGTGGTTAAGAGAAGCTTGAATAAAAAAAACCTCAGTCTTTTCAATTGAATGTATTGCAATAAGAGATGCGTTGGATCTAGCTCTTAAGAACACCGATGTCTGCAACATCATTATATGTGACTCACTTAGCGTACTCGAATGCTTACAGAATCCCCTGATGAGCATTAAAAGCAACCCATACCTTTTCGATATTAAACTAAAGTACACTGAATTTCAGAGGCAAAAAAGTCAAGCAGGAGACATTCAAATCTATTGGATTTCTTCACACTCAGGGATCACAGGTAATGAACTTGCAGACACACAGGCGAAACAAGCAGCATGCAGTAGGCCAATAGACTTGGACAAACTACCCTTTTCTGATCTTAAAGAACACTTTAAACTCGGCATGAAAGCGAATACGAAATTAAGACTTTTGACTACTGATCTTGAGAAAGGAAAAACTTACTTTGATTTCTTTTATAAAGACTCTAAAAAATCCTGGTTCGAAAATAAGAAGCTTTATCGTGAATTCATAGTTAAAATAAAAAGACTAAGAGCAGATCACTACAGCCTCAACGCGTCCCTCGCGAGAGTTTCACTTATCGATGATCCTAGTCGTCCGTGTTCTTTTCCTTCTCAAGACATTGACCACATACTGTGGGACTGTCCAATTTACTATGATCAAAGAATAGAACTGTATAACCATCTCTCTCAAATTAATCTTAACCCACCACTGTGCAAGATACTAATTAAGGAGCCTAATATTGTTGCGTGTACACAAGTTACAAATTTTCTCAAAAAATTTTCCCTGCGTATTTAGATTATTCCCATTAGTAAATAAGTTGATCCAAATATACCACTCTTATGTAATTTACTTCTACGGTAGAAAAATATGTACTTGCGTATATCAATCACTGTAGAGCGAATAAAAAATTAATTGATTTCGGGGCTTTGAAAAAAAAAAAAAAAAAAACTGATGCGATGATATATTATTGTTTGTATAAAATTTATAATTCGGTAATTGCAAGGCAATCGTCGATAAATTTTCATAGTGCGTCCATGGTACTATTGCACGTGAACCGAAACCAGGAAGCCATAAACAATAAAAAAAAAATAATAAAATAATTACTTTCCAAGTGCAAGAACAGGAAAGTGCAAATGACAACTATAGGTACTAAAGAAAGATGAGAAAAAAAGAGAGCAGGAGTATATAGGTGGGTGCGGAGAAAACATGGGCAAGAGAATGGCACGCGGGTAAAAGTGAAAGAAGGTCGTTTATCTGGCGAATGGTTCACATATATCGCTACTAACGCAACTATATATACGGGAGTCTTCTTGTACCCTCGAACTGCCTCTCTCTCTCTACGCCGCCCCCAGCGTATGTGTCCTCGTGTGTGCTTTTGCTCGAGGGGTGAGTGTGCTCAATTTGCCACGTCGAGGGTCGCGCTTGCTCGCGTGCGCACGCGGGAAAGAGCCGGTGCACGGGGCTATAAGCAGCATAGCCATGTAGGAGTGCTAGAGAGAGAGAGAGAGAGAGAGAGAGAGAGAGAGAGAGAGAG
>UELV01136022.1:0-17084 GCA_900490015.1 Megastigmus stigmatizans | reverse complement strand
TCTCTCTCTCTCTCTCTCTCTCTGTCTCGCATACCTTTACGCTTTGCCGACTCGCTTTCTGTGTGTGCAGGATCGCGACGTGGGTCGCTCCCTCCCTCCTTTTTCTCCCTCTTCCACCTTCGGCCGGAGAGCAGCAACAGCGGCAGCAGCAGCACGCCATCATCACTTTGTCTCGCTCGCTGATTTCGGATTCGGAATGCCCGGATGCGCCCAAGACTCGCAATTCTCGATCATTAAAAATGGGACTGTGGGAACGATATGATGCACTCTCTGCATGCGCTCACTTCGTTATTTTTTTCTTTTTTTCTTTTTCTTCTTTATTCCTTTTATTTCTCATATATTTTTTCCCATATTTAGTGTTTGCAGATGTTTAGCGAAGCGAAACTGGTATCTTGTGTGTTCCATTCGATGATTTGCTCCTTTTATGATGGAGTCGCGCACTGCTCGATTAATGACGATGATTTTCGCACATCGATATGGATATACGATGGATGAGTTTGAAGTTTTGGAGTAACGGATCTACGATGTTTTTCAATTACGTTGATGAATGCGATAGATTAGATTTAAGATTCAAAGTAATAAAATGTAATTGAATTTATACTTTTTTATTTGTTCCAGGAAATATCTCAAATCTTTATTTGTCTTTATTTACGTGATTTTTCATTTCTCTCCTTTTTAGAAGATTTAACTCTAAGTTATATAATGAAAGGTGTATGTTTTAAAATTCAAGACAATTAGATTCAGTTATAGGTGTACACGTAACTGTTGAAGCAACATTAAAGAAAAAATTTGAGATATGTCGATATAAATCAAATTAATTACGCCAAACAGCAAGTAGTTGAAATTATATCAGAAGAGCAGTTTATGCAAGACATCGAGCATTCTCTATTCTCTAAAACTCAACTCTTGTTCAATTTACCAAACAAGTATATAACATCAAAAACAAAAAACAAGTAATTTACAAATTGTACCGTGTGCAATCATACAATGGAAAAGACCGATGCCGCACGTTTTTTATCAAACTTGCGAAAGCTCTCATCCTCTTTTTATTAAAAAAAAAAGAAAAAAGGAGATCAGCAGCGGCGGTAGAAGTCGCCAAGTCTCCCACCACTGCACACTCAATAACATCGAGGAATCGGCCAATATAAGCCCTTTCAGATCGTCTGCCTGTCGTCGTAAAAATACAAATTATGCCAATAACAAAATTAAGCAGATGTTCGTTTTCCAGCTCTCTCACGCATGAGACAGCGAGAGGGGGGGGAGAGGGCTGTGTCTCGTGCTGCTGCAAGTAAAGAGCGCGCGAGCGGTAGGATCGTATCGGGGGGATATGTACATACCCCTGGCCATCAAGCCGAAGTAGCAGCAGCAGCAGCAGCAGGCGCGCTGCACGAGCTCAGCTCGGCGTGAATTCCCACACATCAACAGGTCTCGGGAGGGCCTGGCTCTCTCTCTCTCTGCACGCGGGCACACACAGGCTGAGCGCTTCTATATGGTAGCCCCCACTCTACTCACGCTCGGCTCTCCATAGCCCATTAAAGCTGCGGGCCCCCACTACTGTAGCCGTCGTACTATCCCCACTACGAGGGACTTGGCGGCTCGAGCGGCGGTCCGATGCATCGGCATGCTGATCTTCGCAGACCCGAAACGTCAAACAGTTATCCTTCACACCCCGAACCAGGCCGACGGTCCTGCTTTGGGGATAGAGACCTGCCTCTCTCACTCGCTCATTACAAGACTATCTTGGATATTTTCCTCTAAGAGTTGACTTTTTGAGAGACACCTTTTTGTATTGTATTACTAAGGATATAACATACAGCGTGTATAACAGTGATCTCAGTCGGTCTTTATAATAAAGTACAGTGCAGTGTGTTTCTTGCGAGATTCGATCGAACGAGATAAACTAACGCAGTTGGTTACCCATCGACTGCTTGTGACAAGCTTATACTTACAAAGAGCTATTTGTATATCCGGCGATTTGCGATATAGCGATCGCTTTATCTGCTTAAATGGTGGATTACTACAGTTGCAAGATGTCGGGAAGCGACGAGGAATTCGAGCCCCAAATGCAATCGGGGATGACCAAAGCTGAATTGCGAAGGGTAAGTCTTTTTACCATCTAATTACCGGCACTTTAAATTCAACTCGCGAGTCTCGCGTTTCAAATTCAGCAAATGTACATCGATCTGCGCAGCTTTCTTATCTAATGCAAATTTTTTCAAATTTATCAGAACATTTTACGACTACGCAAATAACTTGAGCACGATTCAACAGTCCATACATTGTTTTCGTTCTTGGATTGCACACGCGATCTGTGTATATAGCGAAGCGCAAAAAGCGAGGGAGGCGCGTCAATTTTCACGCCACGTGTGACGTTCGCACGTGACGCGCGCGCGCACTCGCTCTCACTCTTACATATATACATGTTTACCATACCGCGCAGACGAATTGTGTGCGCGAACCGTCGTAGCAGCGATAAGATCGCGTATACTCGGCTCGGCCGCGAGTTTGTCGACTCTGCTGAATTTGAACTTTTAAACGCGCCATTCATAAATTAACGCGGAGACGAGATTATTTCTTATCTAACGATTGGATTATTTTTGGTGTTTTAGAGCAATAAGCCGATAATGGAGAAACGAAGGCGAGCACGCATCAACCAGTGTCTCGACGAGCTCAAGAGTCTTATACTGGAGGCGATGAAAAAAGACGTAAGTTGATGTTTACATTCATCATGTAGATTCTCTGCAATCCTTCATTTTTATAATGCTACAAACATTATGATCTAAACTTGAAATTAAACCCGAAAATTTGAATCGCGATTTTGATAGATGAATATTGAGTTGAGAACAAAGTCAGCGAAGGTTATTTAGGTGTTTCGGTGTCACTATGTCGTCACCCATCCGATACGCTCGCATTCCCTCAAGACGACAGCCAACGACCCGCGCGGTGCCATTCAACTCGATCAGTAAAAGTCGTGTAGTATTACGAAACACAGAGAGCTCCGAGTTATGAATACCGGATACTATGAGATCGCATACGATACAATGTATACACACATATGCACGTGGCTTGCAAGTATGCGCGCATCGGACTCGGCATTGTATATGTAAAACGTATGATCTTAGCGTCGCGTTATGGTTTCATTAAACTTGCTATGCACGTTTCTTCCTTCGACTAATGCGCCGTGTATACAGATTTTTATTTACGATGCAGTCGATCGTTTAACGCGCGCGGCTTTCTCTGACGAAAAAATGCCGCGGCACGCATCACTTGCAGATCCAACAGCCGCGCGACACTTGTGCAAAGCTTTCTCGGAACGCTTTATTCGATCGACACCAGACAGTAGCAGCCGCGATTAATTCCCCCTCCTTTCCTCAGAGAGATCGATTATTAAATACATGGTCGGGGAAGAAACAGCAACTTAAAAAAGCTTTGTATATATGGCATAATAGGTGAGCATTGATGAGGCGTCAAATCAGATATATCGAGGGGGGCCGGTCATTCCATAACAGCCGTCCTGTGCAACGGCATTTGTTTTAGGGTCGTATATGTGTGTATACAGGGAGAGATGGAGAGGGATGGGGGGGGGGGGGTCTGAGGGGTAGCGACAGGTTTTGTTTCGATGGTTTAGATTCCGACGCTCGTCTACTCGTGGGAACGTACCGTAGCACAACACGCGCGCATAGCTCAGCAGCTCGCGTCTGCGTGTTTATGCGTATGTGTGTGAGCGCGCGCCATCAATTACCCCCTCGGTGTCATTTCGAGCCGGTTAAAAAAAAAGCCCTTTTCTCCCTTCCGAGCTGGCAAGTATCTCGGACTCGAGCCTAATACATTACACACACGCACATAGACACTCACGAAGTAGATCAATTCGTCTGTGTTGACACGGCGAATGCGCGTCACGTATCGTGCATAAATATGCAAATGTGCCATTTCGCTGATTCCCCAAACTGTCTATATATATAAGTATATAGGCGCGTTATGTTGAGCAGTGGCCGACTGGATATAGTAGCTATATTTAGCAGCCCTGGGAGAACCCTGACGCGAAGTCCCGCTTAATTTTTACGATATTAATTTCCTTTTCAACGATGGATTCATAGAGAGGGAATATCGCACCGAGGACGAGAAGCGACGCTGAGAGAGAGAGAGAGGGAGAAAAAGTATAATTCAATAACGAGTCGCGTTATTCTTGATCAAAGAACCGACGAAGCGACTCCTCTTGTAGCTCTCGGAACACCAGACAATCGGTCGTGATTATATGCGCGAGGGAGCAACTCTCTCTCTCTCGCTCTCTATCTCTTTCACTCGTCCACTTGTTAATCAATTTCGTGCGCGACTCGGACGACTAAACACCACTTTAGCCCGAGAGAGAGCGAGAGGGAGAGAGAGAGTCTCCCTTTCAAGACGCCGCGGATTTTCGAGACCGAAAAATTATGCAAATCGCGTGCTAAAACTTGCTACTGCTTGCGCGAGCGTTAATTGCTCTCGGGTTCGCTCGTGCCACATCGCTATCTTGGAACCGGAGACAGAAAAAAAAATCAGCAGGGGCTGGTCAATAAAGAATTGGCAGTATACGGTAGTGCAAGAGCAGCAGACCTTAGCGTCGATGCGTAACACTATACATCCACGGAGATTGATTTCTCAGACAGGCTTAACGAGGCGAGCGCGTCCTCCTCTCTCTGTCTCTCTCACCGTTCGCGTCCAGATGACTTCCGCTACCTGCGTTTCTCTCTCTATCTCTATGTATATGTATATATGTATATAGTTCTCATCTCCTCGTGTATCTCTACACACACGAATGTATACCTGCTGCCTCATAACGTATTATAAAGGCAGTACGCACGCGTGCACGTGCGTGCACCTCCATCTGTCTCGCTTGCTCATTCACCGGTTCACACACACACACACACACACACGCGCGCTCGTGCACCTTTCTCTCTCTCTCCCTTTCCCCCTAACTGAAACGCCCCCCGCATTCGTGGGAACCTCCGAATAATTATTGAAAAGAGAAGAAGTGGAAGCAGAAGAACGAAGAAGAAGGAGAGAGAGAGAGAGAGAGAGAGAAGAGAAGGAGGCTGTTTCACCTCGCGTCTCGGGTTGCTGCTCAGCCTGCTCTCTCTCTCTCTCTCTCTCTCTCTCTCTCTCTCTCTCTCTCTCTCTCTCTGTCGCTCTTTTGTTGACCGTATCATCTTCGAGGATCCGCTCGCTTGGTGTCTGTGTGTACTCGAAAAAGGGAGCGCGAGAGAGACGGACAGACTGTGTCTGGAACGTGGGAGAGTTGAGTCGAGCTCTGAGGGGTAGAGAGAAGGGGAGAAGGAGGGGAGAGCCCTTTTCCCCCTCCGCTACACCCTTAGCAGGTGCCTGCATTTTGATCTCCTCGAGGGTGTCTGCACCGAAGCTATTCTTTTCGGACTTTTTTCCGGCATTCAGACTCCGCGGATGAAGTGTTATTGTTGATAGATTTCATTTTTATTATTGGCTAATAAGTGCATAGTTTTTTTACTTATAATAAATCAACTCTGGAACTAATCGCTATACGAAATTCATACAATCTTTATATACTTCATTTGATTTGTTCTCATCGTACGAGACAATCAATGATGTTTCTAATGCCATAAATTCTAAACAAGCATCAAGCTCATTGTTAGAAATTACATCTGATCACGACTTCCGTTTTACGATTTGACCCGAGATTCCCAGCGTCTCTCACTCTCTACGGCGTCCGACATAACTCTTTATATCATAACCGCGTATCATACGTGTGTAACCGAGCCATAAACAGACTCCCACGCCCCATTGTCAAGGTGACCGGGTCGAGTTTACCATGAAAATAACGCAGTGCTGTGTGTGTGTGTGTGTGTGTGTGTGTGTATGTGTGTATGTGTGTGTGTATGCCCAAGTTGCGTCTGCCGGGATATGAAATCTTGAAAAGGCCCCGGCAGCACAACAATGGCTCGAAGGTAGTCCCAAAGTTGAAAGGAGAAGGAAACGCGTTTAAAGCTGAATCACCTCAGTTGAGGGCGTCGTCATCGATGCCCCGTTAAAAAAGGGACTTTCCCCCCAAAATTTTCGTAAGGCGAGCTACGAGGCCTAGATCTTTACGGTGGTTTCTCTCACTTAAATGATCCTAGGGGGCCTATCATCTTTTCTTTACGAGGCCTGCCTAACTTGCTAACGGGTTCCCACGCGTGGAAATAAGAAAAAAAGGACCTGATCTTTTGTAATGATCACGTTTGGAAGTTAGGTTGAGAGCGTGGATTTTAAGCTTCCTTATAAGAAGGGCGTCGTAAAAAGTAACGAGGTCTTTACATTATATGTGCAGTATTGGATTCTCACCTATTTGCCCCCGTCACCTATAAGAGTTGCAATTATAACAGGTGCTCGGTATGACTTAAAAGAATTATCAATTTGTTACACTATTTGTTAAATACTGTTCACTTGGTCCTTGGATTATTTCTGCTTTCGCGGACAACTTTCGTCTCGCGTACAAAGTCATCTGCCGATAATAATACGAGAAGGTGAGGCATTTTAAGGAGCCCGATAAAATGTATCATTCGTGCTACTGAAAATTGCGGAACTGCGATTAGTCGAACAACAGAGGCGCGCTTCGGTTTTGATTAGACAGTCGCAACCTGCCATTACCATAGATTTTTACGATTCGAGATTTGAAGCTCACGCACTTTATGATTAGAAGCGCTCAAGGTGATACTACTTAAAATACTAGCGGGTCGTTTGTTCCCATCCTCGTATCTCTATTTTACTATTCTGCTGGCGTGCCTCGTAAATGATAGGCTAAAAACTAAACCTCACCTTTATATAATGTCGCGTAACTATGGGACTATGAGCTTAAAATAATTTACGATTACCATAAAACGCTGTTAAAACAAAACATTACAATTGTATGAAAGCCATTTAATTTAAAACTTGATTTTTCTTTTAATAAAATTAAACTAAGCAATAATGAGATGCGACTTTTATTCTTTTAAATAAGTAAAATTAAAAACTTAATTAATAATTTATTGTAGCATTATAAATGATTGTAGATATTATATATTTTAATTGAGAAAAAAAAAACAAATAGTCTAACCTATTTCGTTTTTGAATTACAGCCAACCAGACACTCAAAATTGGAAAAGGCAGACATCCTAGAAATGACAGTGAAGCATCTGCAGCAGGTCCAGCGTCAACAGTTAAACACCGCCGTAACTACTGATCCGGCAGTCCTTACCAAATTCCGTTCGGGCTTTTCCGAGTGCGCCAGCGAAGTCTCCCGCTACGTCAACCACCTCGAGAACGTTGACCCAACGGTCAAGCAGCGCCTTGTCTCGCACCTCAACAATTGTGTCAGCAACCTCCAGCAGGTGTCGCCTTTCTACAACCACTATGTGCCTTACATGCCGGAACGCCTCTACCCCGAGGTGAAAGTCGGCTTCCAAAGCGACGTCCAGAGCGGCGACGAGAACAACAACGGCAGCGCCAGGATCCAGATCCCCAGCAACGTTCAGCTTATTCCCAGCCGACTACCAACTGGTGAATTGGCACTTCTGGTACCGCCATCAGCGGGCATCACCGCTAACTTCCCCTTCTTCCCCCCCGCCAACGAAGCTGGCACAAGACTAGGCCAGCCCTCGGCATTTACAGCAGTCCAGCGAACACACAGTCCACTTCTGAGCCCATCCACCTCGACGTCGAGTTTCGAGGAAAACCACCATTCGGAACAGTACCCCACTTCGTTGTCACCACCTCAAAGTCAGATGCGCTTCAAAATGCCAGAACAGAGCTCGGCCTCGTCGTCTTCCAAGAGCTTCTCATCCCCGGAAACGCAAAAGCCACAGATCAGTTCGAGCAGCGATAGGAATTCTCCAGTTCTGTTCACTGAACAAAAAATCGAAATCAACTCGACCTCGATCAAGAGGGACGCCGACAGTGTGGACACATTGAGCGGCAGCCCAGTTATCCAGACTCTGCGTCAGCCACTTTCAGTTATCACTGACAAATACAACAGGACACTGACGATACCGAAGAGAGAAGGAGGACTGAAGAGACACCACTCCGATGGGCTTTTGGCCATCTCCGAGAAGAGACCGAGGTACCATGAACCTTCGACCTCCGTCGCATCCACCAGCTCATCCAACTGCCATAGTCCAACGATGAGAATAAAGGAGGAGTACACGCACTCAGCCGATGATCTTTCGGAACAGACAACTTCAGTTATAAGCAGCGAAACGTCGACCACCGCAAACGGGGATATGTGGAGGCCCTGGTGATTTTTTTTTACCAAAGCACAAAGTTTTTTTTGTCTCTTTATTTTTTTTTTGTTTGTTATCCAATGCCGAAGTTGAGAGTATAGGTGATCGTTGAGGATTATGTTGGAGTAATCCGCGGGTATTGCCAAAAAATTAAAGTCGAACTATTTGTCGGTTTTCTTCGATGAAAATTGTTGAATTTGTGAGCGTTCGATGTTATAGTTGCCTACGAGAGAAGAGAACCTGATGCAAAATGATGCCGAGAAACGTGAGATTGATGTATCTAACGCGAATCATTAAAACTGATGTATTGCAATAAGTGTAACTTCGATTTTTCACGACGATATTTGTTTTTTATATGAATGTTTAGCAATCGCAAATATCTTGTGCCTTAACAAAGTATAGATTAAGTCTTTCATTATGGTGTTTATATTTTTAGTGAAACGTGATTCTAATGAGAATTAGAATTGTTCTTTGTTGAAAAATATTATTGCAAAGTTATAAATTGAAATTATCTTTACCAAAAATAGATTTTAATAATTATTTTTATTAAAGATATAAACACTCCAATATATAAATAATGTAGTGACTATTTTGATGATACAGTTCAACTTGTATGACATAATAAGAATTATATTTTTACTTACAAGTGATTGTAAAATATAAAACACTCAGAACAATGTAAGCTTTAACAGAGGCGAAGTCCCCGTCTATTGACTATGTAAATATGTACATAATATTTTTAAGTTATTATTGTTTTACGTCAGCATGCTGTTAAGTGATTGTACACGTAAGAGATCCTTCGTGGTCAGTATTGATGAAAGCCTAAGTAGTATTAAGAGTTTGTGATAAATACTTTCCAGTCGTTAAAATAAAAACAATTCGCACAATAATTTTGTCTCGCATTTTAATCCATTTTATCCACTTTATCCAAACACCTCGACAAACCACAAATAAAATTACATACCTCTTACAGACAAGAGAAAACATTTTCAGCAAAACAAGGATTTTTTTATACGCTATTCCGTTCAAGACAAACTTCAAAGAAATGAAAATTTACAGTAAGCAATATTTGTGGAATTATCGTAAATTCAGAAAATAAGTCAGAGTAAAGAAAGTTTGCCGGGAAGCGATTTATTAAAGTGGAACTATTGGGTATTAAAACTTTCTGGCGGTATGCTGCAATAAAGCGCGTTGAATATCTAACGCGTTATATTCGCCGAGGAAGACCCATCGAGGTGTTTTATCCTTTTAAGAGCGCGTTTAACGCGCCCAGGGTTCATAAGCTGGAGATTGCTCTCTTCGTTTTTCCTCGATAAAGGAATAAAAAAAAAAAAGAAGCGAGAACTTAAAGAGAATGAGAATTCCAACCACCTGTTACGCCGAAAAACCACCTTCGTATTCATCGACCGAGGCGCGTGAACTGATTTATCGGCTAAGCCGGCGCACTTCACGCTCTACTTTCAGCCTTTTGCGAGAGAGACCTTCCACCTTCGATGCTGCACTGCTCCTTTGAGTAAACATTTTCTTTTATTACCAGTCGAAAGCGAATTTATTTTTTTAAATAATTTGATGCTCGCAACATTTCGCTGACTGCTCAGCTACTTTGTTAGCTAAACTATTTTGTTCAAATATTTTGAAAATAAATTCATTATTTATCTACTTTGTAAAAGTAAATTTTACATACTAGTTGATGTAAAACTGCTTTAAAAATGATATCTCAATAGTTTATATCAAAATGCCTCATGTTTAATTGATGTAGAATTGGTTACTGACAATAAAATTTTGATGCAGAAATATTTTGTTAAATACTGTAGGTAAGATTCCTGTTTGACCAGTATATCATTTAGACGCCATCTATCAGTGAAGTGCTGAACCCTCTACTTGAAGATAGATCGGTAACTTTTAAGTAGATGGCATTACTATCACCGGAATGTTAATAATTTTGTGGAATCATTTACTTTTACAAAAATGATTTGATTTTTATCTTTTTATAAAAAAATGATTGATTTTCAATGTTTTCATGTATATTTTTTGATTATAATATCTATTGATCTTATGAAATCAATTTTATAAAAGTATTAGTGATTGAGTACAGTATACTGCTGATTTAAATGAGAGTGATGGCTAATTTATTGTATTTTGAAAACATCTAAGATAAAAATTAACAAAGCAATAGTTTATTTTTTGCATTTTACGATTAATAATAATACTATGAAATTCTTACCTCTGCCAGTAAATTAACATAAGGTAATGCTTAAATCAGTTTTGTAATTATTTACTTGAAATGAAATGCAAATGTCTTTTTGTGGTACCAGCAATGTCGTAAAACGATATTGGAATTAAAAAGAATAAGGCGACTGCGATTCAAGAAAAGAAATCTTCTGACATAATGATAATATCCTATAAATCGAGCGTATAAATTATGTCATAAACTTAGTTTTTTATTCACGAATTAAATTTATTTCTGACATTTAATTATTTGCAATCTAGATTGTGACTAATTGGACCGTTTATTGTATACACAAAGTTACATTAATCTAAGTTGCAGCTCAACAAGAAAGAGATTTTTTATATTACAATCCCAAACTAAAATAGAAAATTGAAAAATTAAAATCTATTGTATCGTGGCCGGTAAACCTGAAAGAGTCGCGATAAAAACCATAATTTAGCGGAATCTGCAGAATACTGCACGAGGTGCAGAAAATTAATAATTTGCAAATAACCAAAAAGCAGACAAATGCGACAAAGCCATTGAAATTGCTTCTCGGGCCGTATCGCAAGTGAAATCCAGATAGGCATTCTCACCTTCCGTATTCGATATAGGAAAATGTATAACGTCGTAGGATTGCTAGAGCAGCGCACCGGTGGGTCCTGGCTACGCTCGCACACTTGCATATATCTGCAGCTATATATACATATATATATGCATATATATAATATACGTATGAGCGGGTACAAATACGAATACAGTGGGCCGGTAACGGTGCAACCCTTCGCCGTATCGGGAGTATAAATAATTATACTGGCGCGCGGCAATTACTTTAAGTTATGGCGTAGCCGGTACAATTTGCAATGTCAAGACATAAACACTGCTACTGCTTATATTTGAATACATTAAAAAGGACTGGCGAGGGCTCGCGGTCGCCGCGCGATTGGTCGGGGATCGTCGGTCGAGTACACGCCCGCGTATCGGCATCGAGTTGAGCTACGATCTGCTTGACGATTTTTATTGTGTAAAACGCCTCGTGAACTCATAAAACTTTGATGGATAATTAAAGAGTAATATGTATCTGCTAAGATTTATGATTATATTCATGTGTACTTTTACTCCGCCGCTTCTTTTTCTTCTCTCCTATCTCCTCTCGCTCGCCGAATAAAATATGTAGTTAATAAATTCGCCTTACTTTTACTTTGCGAGCTTTTAACTGCGGCGATCATTATAGAATAAAACTTAATGTTAAAATGTGAGAAAATGAGTGGAATATCAGGTTTCGAAGAGTTAATAAATCCTTTTATAAACCGAAGGAAGTTAGCTGATTCTAATCAAATATATCGGCTTCGATTTTCTCGCGCGCAAAACTGAGACACGTTAATTTATTTAGAAATTGGATTATCTTATTAAAATCTAAATTGAGCATTTCAATCTTTCGACTTTATATATCCTTTTATAACCTAAAAGAACGCTTAAATTTTTAAATGTCACTACTTATCGAGTTAGCCAAACAATTCAGAAATTCGTTAATTATTGAGGAATGGTGAATGTACACAACATGTATGCAGGATGTACTTATAGAAAGGATAATGATCATGTTATTGTTGATATATAGAAAAATATTTCTTACGCTTTATGTATCGACTAGTTGTGCAAATTTAATATGAAATAGATCAGTTTATTATAGACTTGGCTACATTTATTTATGATCGCGTGAATGTATATTGATCTCCTTTTATGAATTTATTTGATTATTTTCTCATATTTTCTGAAGATTTATAGAGTAATTAAATATTACTTTTTTAATCATAAAATAGGCTTCTTTATTTATAAGCTCATTTTAATTTCAACATCACTTACTCGCAATTTAAATAATATTGAATACAGATCAGTTCTCAAAATTATGTACTATTCCTAACTTATACACACCTACATCTCACATTGTTATAGATATTTGGTTTTAGTCATAATTTTTCGATAAATCGATGTACCAGAAACTTTCGTAACGCCTTCAATTCAACCTTTGTCAATACTGGATTCTTATTATAGAATAAAATATATTTCGATTTCATTTAAGAAAATTAATTAATAAAAATTCTCAATTAAATAGTCCAATATCATTTCAAAATTGAACAATTTCTTCAAATTTCTCAATAAGCCTTGACATCTATAGGCTCAATATTGATTTGACTCTCGAATTCTCGGAAATTAATATGCAGAAGCGACGAAAAAAGCAATATCAAAGTTATTAGAGGCCTATGATGAAAAAAATTTCCACGGGTTTCTGAGTATTCGACTTACCAATTTTTCCTCGTAACTTGTAATTGATTTTTCATTCAGCGTTTCACACAAAATTCTCCTCTTTATCCAGTCAAACGAAGTGCTCGGACAGATTCGATCCAATAAGACAATTTTCATGACTCAGAGCAGCAGCAGCAGCAGCAGCAGCAGCAACAGCAACAGCAGCGGCAGTTCGCAGGAGCAATTTCCCGGAAAAGTCATAGTTCGCGAAAGCAGTTTACCATCAACGCGACATTAATAAAAATCCTCCGGTTTCAGGCATGGAAAAGGGGGGCCGAGTGGGTTAGGTGGGGTGGAATCGCGGCCGTAGCGGCTGTGCCGAGTAAACAAGTCAATCTCTGCATCGATACTGACAAAACGCCAAAAACTGATCGATCTATATAGCCGTGACGCCGGCCGCGTTCATCAATTGAAATCAAACTCGGTCTGGTCAGTTATTACAGGCAGTTTTCATCGCGGTAACCGCCGACATCCTAAGCTTTCTCTCTCTTTCTCTCTCACTCTCTCTGTCTCTGTGCTCCCACAGCAGCGGCAACGACTACCCGGAGAGAGAGAGAGAGAGAGTGAGAGACAGAGAGATATAGAGAGATACAGGGTGCACAGCAGGAGGTCCATCGAAGCCATCAGACTGGTAGGAAAGTGAATTTTTGCGCGTAGCGATATTTCGACTGCACGGTCGGGATGGGACTTCCGGCTAAAAGAGAAGCAAAAGATAGTAAAGCGCTACCGGTTGTGGGGCTTCGCTGGGCAGCTCGACTCGGTGCTCGTTGTGCAGCAGCGGGACTCCGAGTGCACTGCAGACTATGCGCTGGGCCGCGCGTCCTCGACCGCCAGGCCATTTGCTCTGCGGTCACTTGATTCCCAGCGACCAAATTTTCATCTGTACTCATTCAAGTTTTAATGTGTTTTTGCGGCCTCGGTCATTCAAACTTAATCAGCAGGCCGGGAGAGCTACTTTCACTGGACTCGCGTGCGCGCGAGCGCGAGACCGAGCGAGCGAGCGACTCTACTCACCGGCTACCACACCTACACACACGCTCGAGATGCTTTAGTGGGAGGAGAGTGAGAGAGAGAGAGAGAGAGAGAGAGGTTCGGTCGGGGGGATGGATATATTGGCCCGCGGCGTGTGCTGCTGCTGCTGCTCTCTCGCGTGTACACAAGGCTGCTGAAGCTCAGCAGCAGCAGCAGCGAGAGAGAGCGTATTAATTATAACTCTGGTCAGCAGAGGAGAGAACACGAGAGAACGGCCGCTAGAGAGAGAGCGAGAGCGAAGAGATGCGCGAGCCCTGATACTGCCTACGATAAATTGTCGGTTTACCAGCAAATCTCATTTCCAAACCTACTGGCTGGGCGCGAGCGCGCGGAGGGACGGCACCGGCGGACACTCGACTCTCGTTCCTTTCTTTTTGTCCACGTATCTCGCCGACGAGAGCTCGCCGCGTTCGCGCGTCCACGCCCATTGGTCCTCGCGTATACGACTGTATATAGCTGGAGCTCGCACTCTTTCCGTCTCTCCCTGCGCGTGCATGTACGGCTATGTGTAGGCGGAAATTCGTTAGTTGATCTCTTTCTCGCTGATGCACGCGCGTCCAATACTCCCCGCAGCGCGTGTGTTTGTGCATTGTCGGAGATGGTTTGGGTTATTGGGTGTCGTCTTTTTAAGCGCGCGATCGGTCGACTTCCCCGTGTCTGCGGTTGTGCGAGCGAGCCGATCGGTTGGTCTGCCTGTAATGGACTGATGATACAGAAGCTCGTTAACTAGCTTTCTTCCTCGGAATTGTAAAAGGTTTCGAGGGGGAGGTTTTGGTGGCTGTCGGATTTTTGATAGAAACTGATGAGTCAAAGTGTCGATGACCAAGGGATTCGGATATAATAATGCATAAATATATATTTGGTAAAGATTTATTTAGATTCAACCCGATGGATGCATGAGACATTTATTTTCGTCATAAAATTTATCTATTATTGTCATACATGTTCTATAGTATTTTGGAGAGTCGTTTAATCTTCAGTTGGCTTCCATTTCATCCGTATATCGAAACCCAATGCCGAAGTCGAAATAGCTGATACCACCGAAAAACTAAAAAGAAGCCTTACCACAGAGCTACAGATTAATGATTTAACAAATTCCCGTGTACCTTTTCATTTTATAATTTCATTTATAAAAATAATTCTAGCACTTTGAATAAGCCAAAATTGATAAGCTTTGAATTGATGCTTTTCCTCTTTCACTCGTTTCTTCATTATAAAAAAAATTTAAGCTTTTTTTTTTAAATGCGAGTCATTAGACCTATAAAATGTAAAAATTGAGTAACAAATACTTTACCGTACATAATGCATTATTTTAAAAATACATCGATGCATTATCATTATGAAAATCTAAAACGTGTAGGTACTTAGAAATATTTAATTTGCTACATGTGTTTGTCAAACTTTAGATTTACAAAATTATTAAATCATAATGATCTACCGTTAATTATTTTTTTATACGCATTAATATAATACTATATATTAACGATAAGATTTTAATAATTTAAATTAAAAATAAAGCAAGATTTATACATTTTAGTAGTTATATCTTTCTTTTTGCACTTAAAGTTATCGATTTTTTAAAGAACAAAATAGCTTTCTGTGTTGTAGAAATTATTTTTTAACCTTTTTTAAGTCGTTTATATTATTAATTTTCATTTTTTTTTTCTTTAATGGCTTAGAGCTCGAAGTTTATTGTCCATTAACCCTTTGAGTAATAATGATGGAGAAATACATGGAAATATGACTGATTTTTCCATCATTATCACTTAAGAGGTTAAAAAATATATATAAATATATATAAATGGTTTTAATATAAATCGAAACTCTTTCTTTCTTAATTCTATCCACTCGTCTTATAGGAATAACCTTAACGTATGACGAAACTTAAGCCCGCGAATAATTAGCCAGTTCTAAAACAGCAAAGTTTTGTAACCAATGTAACGAGCACTTCATTTAACGTATACTCGAAAATCCACCAAGTCTCGCGACAACGGCAGTAGTAGCGTATTATCCTGCTACTTAAACGCGCGGTCCCCAGCAACTCGTCAATTCGTTTCAAATTCGTTTCAATGCGCGGTCGCGCAACTTTAATTAAAAAAGTCGTGGATAGAAATTAACCGGTGTAATTGTGAATAGCTGAAAGCATACGGGCACGAGCAAAAGAGAAAGGGACGAGAGATAGACGCACATCCATCTCGGTCCGCCTCAAACCAGGCGTGTGCACCGCCGGCAAAGAATCTCGCGCGCATAAATTCTTAAGCGCATTAACGAATACTCGTCACATGGGGTGATTCCCTCTCTCTCTCCCTCTACTCCCACATAACACACGGAATCCGATGCATAAGTGAATTCTCTCTCACTCGCAACGCACGTGTATCACTCACCGGACGAGCGTTCAGACGTATATCGCCTGGCGGTGGCGTAAAGTCGTATAGTCAACGCGGAGAAAAGACATCGTCGCCTGCAACCCCTTTCCTCCCGTTCAATCGGCCAACGTGTACATACATGTATATGTACGCGTGCCCAACCAGCTTTTCTCTCCATACATATCTATATATATAGGTAGGTATACGTATATGTATACAAGCGGGAGAGACTAGCGGGCAAGCGCGTGAACGTTCGACCGTATATCGGACAGCGATCGAACGACAGAGAGAGAGAGAGAGAGAGAGAAACTGCGAGGGAACGAAGCTCGACGCGCCGAATGAAAATGCCGAAGGACAATGGAAATACTAATGATTGATTGGATACGAAAAAGAATTATAATTGAAAAAAACGCGCGGAGAGTGCGCGCTCGCTCGCTCGCTCGCGGAAAAAAAACGACCACGATGGCGACGACTATACGACGAGGAGGCAGGGAGAGAGAGAGAGAGAGAGAGAGGGCGAGAGGCGCAGAAGCGGTGGTGGTGGAGGAGGAGGAAGAGGAGGAGGAGGAGAAGGAGAGCACGAACTATTGGGAATAATATATCAATACCCATCGAAGCCACGCATACGAATGCGAGAGAACGGGCTAGGGTGGATATCGAGGCCCCCCGGTGCGGTGGTGGGGTGCAGCCGTACAGGAGGAAGAGGGAGAGGAAAGCAAAGGGGTGGTCGCGAGGCGAGGCAACGGTTTGCGGATGAAACGGCGAGATGAAGCGCGCGGGGAAAGGGTCACGTCGTCCACGCGCCTCTACGTGTGTCTGCCTGTGTGGCTGCGTCTGTGTGAGTGTATGTGTGTGTGTGCGCGCGCGAATGTGGGGGAGAGAGGCGAGGAAAAAAAAGGCGGGTAGTGGCGGCGGCTGCAACGGCGG
>UELV01136020.1:0-12696 GCA_900490015.1 Megastigmus stigmatizans | reverse complement strand
CCCCCCCCCCCCACCTAAAAAGCAGACTCCCCGACAAAAATTATTCGACAGTCCCGAATATACTTAATGCTATAAATATACGCTTGCGGTTAGAACTGCGGAAGATCGCTTCACCTCCTTTATCCTATAGTCTGCTTGGTATATACACCAGGGTATTACGTTGAAAAAAATTTCTACCATTGTTCGAATATAGTTTTAAAATCGAAGGATAAACGATGCTGCTTATAAAGGTGGAATTTGACGGTATGTTGCAATCAATGGGAAAACGTATTATGAAAATAGTGCAGACGCATTGTTTCGATCGAAAATAATATTTACTACCTTTGTAAAAAGAAATTGTCCTGTATATGGGGAGAACGTAAAAATCGATGCCTTACAACACTCGGCATGCATCTACTTCCACCATAATTTGCATGCATTATAAAAATACAACATTCGTGACAAAATTATTCCAGTAATTTTTCGCGATATTATTTGTCAAAGAAAAGTTTGTAATTTTAACAAGCTTGTATATAGCTGGGTATGTATATCGATCTCAATATATACGTAGAGCATAAATACAGGAAGAACGAGTGCAGGAAATGACAAAAAATATATACATAATAGGCAAGTATACATATATATAGAGAACATCTCTATTCCCCAGACGATCGATCAACTCAGCACCGTGGAACAAATAATATACAATGTATCTTTTGGAAATCGATGTGCCTGCACGGTACACACATAAGGTATTGGATATAGTATAGAAAAGAAAGGAGGCGCGCTGATGCGCTGCTTCGCACACGTATAGTATACGCATTACCCACACGCACGCATATCTCCCTCGATGATTTATGCCGGCCGCTCACTAATTTTATAATCCGGACATAATGAAGGCCATTATCGTAATACTTGTCTTCGGAACGAGATGATCCGCGGCTACGGCTACGGCGACGGCGGCGGCGGTTGCGTATATACCCCCTGATCACTAACCGACTCTCGCCCCGCAGAGAAAGAGAGACAGAGAGACTCGCTCGCGCGCGCGCGCGCTCACAAATGATTGCACGTTTATGCGATTCCTGTTATTTTCAATCATTACCGCCTTTCGATTCTCTCTCCCTCTCTGCGGGGCACATATGTGTGTGTGTGCAGTGTATATATGTAGCTGGGGCCATAAAATATTTGTAATCGAGGCGCGCGGGCCAAATAACCGCTTTTACAGCTCACCCTCGGACTCTCTTGCGTATACACTAGCCCTTCTCTCTCTCTCTCTCTCTCTCTCTCTATCTCGGACCCCTTTTATGCGCCTCGCGCTCGGTAATATACCTGCAGCGCACGATGTGCAATGACTTCGGAAGGGGATATTTTACCTTTTTTCTCTCTTCCTCTCTTTCTCCGCGCTCCAACTGCCATAATACGCGGCCACTTAAGCTCCACTTACACGTGCAGTATGCGGTTTCGCCGCTTCTCTGTCTTCTTTTTTCATCCGCGCACGTTTCTTCCTATTGCGCACACGGGACGAAGAGAGAGAGAGAGAGAGAGAGAGTCACTCGATTGACATGTACACAGCGACTGTGTGCGAGGCAAAAGTATAATGTGCGAGTAATGTAGAACAAAGGCCGCGTATATCGCGAGCTTTGACGTCGTGTATAATAGTCGCCGGCCGATGGCAATGATGAATGCTTTATAATTCCGTTCGATTTTATTCGGGCGGCGAGCGCGATATTTTTAGCGGGACTGTGTACGCGAAAGTGCGCGCGAGTACAGCTCTGCATTATTGATCGCTTAATGATGATTGAGAACTGCACTCGCGTCTACAATAATGTGTGCGTCTCTCTGTATTTGTCGTGTGTGTGCAGGACGAACGTCAAAATTTCGTAATTATTTTTTGGATAATGACTGATGCTCGTTGCGAATGTCGTGGCGCGCATGATATTGTCAAAGTTTATACCGAGGCCGCTTAACTATATATGCAGTAATTAAAAAATATATATATATGTATAATAATACCGATATGTACGCGATGACTGCAGTGCCTATATGCATCATTCATTGAGATTCGTGCATGCATTGTTTCAACGTCGCGAAAATATATAAGTACGCGCCTCTCTTCTCACCTCGACCATGTGTGTGCTAATTTCTGAGTAATTTATAGCTTTAAGTATAAGCGAGAGGAAGCGCATTTCGTAAATGCGTACGTTGCATTCCTTGATGCTAAAACGGACGGTGAATATTTATCAATATTCTTACAATGCCCATGATATAAGTAAAAACTGTAAACGACAATAAAAATAAGCATCTTATAATATATATATAGCGCATTATGAATTTGAGTATCGCCACCTGTTCGAAGCTGTGTAAGTGTATAACCTGTCTATGTAGAACACACATAAGCAGCGTTTAAAGCTTGCAAAAGCGCGAGCGCTCGGCCAAGCGAGCAAATTAAGTTTTCTATAGTGACACGAGTGAAAAGAAAGCGGACAACAACTGTCCCACATACAGATACGTACACACACTCGCACACACAGACACATCCGTCAGACGCACGGGCAGCAACGAATTTGCCGGAACGTCAATCAGCACGAAGCGCGGCCCATCTCCGATGTGTTTTTCGCGGCTCTTTCAACGTTTGCACTCTCGCCTCTCCGCTCCTTCTTTCATCTCCTCTCTCTCTCTGTCCCTCTTAGTTCCTACTGCAAGAGAGAGAGGGAGAGAGAGTGAGTGAGGCGTCGCACGGGGCAGGTTCCACGAAATTACCGTGATTAGACAAATCTCGTTAGGCCGGTGTAATTTTCAACGCGCCGCTCGGTCAGCGAGTTGCTGTATATATATACATATACATAAAGAGCGGAGGACTGCGGCGGCTCACGATCGAGATCAGCCCGGATTCTTGGAAGCTCACCTAACGAGTTGTTGAGCACTATGATTACCGCCTGCCCCGGTAAATGTCCGGCCTCCAGTCATCCTCTGACGCTCTTCTTCTTCTCTCTTTCTCTCTCCCTCGTCAATTGTTTTCTGCGCGCGCTCTTGTCCTTTGTTCGTCCCAACAGCAGCAGCAACGGTAATTATTGCTTTCTTCTTCTCCTCCCTCCCTCTCTTTCTCTCTTGCTCTCTCTCTTTCTGTATATATATATATACATATATACATACCTTTTTTTACTTTACTTGCTTTGTGAGCGTTAGCTTAAAAAAAATTATGTTTCCGTACGAATTGCTATTCATAAAGTACTATTATGCACACCGACTGAGCGATGAGATAAATTTTTTTTTTGTTTATTTCTTTTTCCTTTTTGCATAAGGCTTTGGTTTTTACCTTATTTATTTTCCCTTAGGCGTCGAGCTATATAATTTCGAGTCTTAGACTTTTACTGTGTAGCGCGTAAGTCGTATAAATAATTGTTCTTCACTCTCGGGGGATACATAAGAAATTTGTATTTTTGTAAGTATGAAAATGTTTGGCGATTGCAGAGGAGCAAATCGCGTGCTGAAAGAGCATCATTATCGGGTGAGAAGGCGAAGACGGAATGCCTCACTTAAAAATTGTGCCTGCCAGGTACTTTGTCATCAAGTGCACGGCACAAATAACGCTATTTTAATTATAGATCTAATACCTAATGTAAATAAATTATACACTCAAAGAGTATTGTCGAAAAATAACGCAGTTTAATTTCCGGGAAATCATTCAAAACATCAAATAAGTGGGAGGACAAAAGCTTTTCATAAAATAAAATAATTATGATTTTATACGCCTTGAGGAGATGTGCTGTCGACAACACTAAGCTAATGGGTGTCAATTATTGACTTACTGATCCCATCCTTTGGCCTGTAGAGGTCAATAGCTTCTTTACGAAAAAAATTTCATCAAGTTTCAATAATTATTTACCAAGAAATAGCTTAATATATACACGCACCAAGCTCGACATTTTCGCAAATGACAAAAGGTACTTTACAGTGTAACCAATCAAAATGTAGGTAATCTAAAACCCTTCAAAATATATGTTATAGATTTATTTTTTTTTTTTACAACTCGTAATAAAGCAAAATACAAAAATCTATTTTATATCAAAAATCCAAAAAACTTGATCCAATAAATAATATATTTTTTGGTATTGGAGCCGTAAAATTCGATTTCACGACCAGTCCGTAAAATAAAAAAAATTCTTAAAATTTTACATTTCTAATATAAAAAGAAATTGTTCATCATACGGCCGTAAGATTTCACGGCTTCGTGTGATCACGGCAGAGCCGGTCCTAGTACGCGACGATCAACACTCAAGCCGTGAAATCGCATTTTACGCATCTTAAAACATCAAAATCAATAGGGTTATTCCTGAGATATTTCACTTGACACACACACACACACACACACATACACGAATTTTGAGTCACTTTGCATCACTTATTGGTACTTCGTCTTTATTTTTGACGATACCTTTGGTAAAAGTTTGTTGCCAAGGCGAATTTTGAAAAACATTTCTTTCAGTTTAAACGCAATTGAAGCTAAAAAGAAAATTGTTACTTGTATTAAAGCGTACCAACTTTAAAAAATGCATAAACATGTTTCACGGTCAATGAAAAATGCCGATGCATACGGATTTCGTGCAGTCAAGATATTATTTATTTGACACTTAATAAAAATAAAAATATAAACTACTAGTTAGAATCATATTATCAAACTTTATTATCACTCTTGAATTGAAAATATACCGTACACAAATAGTTTAGTCTTGGTATATATCATATTTAAAAAACTAACTACCTAAAATCCTCACATGTACATAGTTTCTAGACTTGTAAACCTTTTTTCTTTGTTTTGTAATCAATTTTTACTCACATCAACCAGAAGTGCTAAGACAACCCACTAAATTACAAGAATTTGTTGTCGAAAATGCTCATGAAGAATCAACTCAATAAGAAATATTATGCACGAAGAGCAAAAACCACAGACCAAAAGAATAAGAAATTCTAAAGCTACTAATTTTGTAGCATTGTTTTTGGATTCGGAGACTTTTTCATTTCCATAGAATTTGCTAAGTTCAGGTGATTTATACCACAACCCAGATTCATAAATTCTTCGAAACATATCTTGAAATTTGTCGACATAAGGTGTCGATTTTTCAAATATATACACTACGTTATCTGTTCCTAATATTAGCTTCGCTACTTTCATAACTGTCTTTCCTTTGAGAGTACGGTCTATTGTACCGTAATCCAAAAAAGGTTGACTTATAATGCACGCGAAATTTCTACCATTTTTTGAAAGAGCTGGACAATTTACTTGATTATCCAGCGTTACTACTTTGGCTTTTATATTCTTCATATACTTTTCCTCAACGTTAGTGAATACCGCATTATAATGTTTTTCAAAAATATACGGCTTTAACTGATATTCATCAATTTGTTGTAACGTATCAAAAGGAATTTCATACCGTACTAGATTAATCTTTAAATATTCTGAAAAAAACTGGACAGCACAATTCATAGAAAGAAAAATAATGCTCATAAATATTATTCTGTCCAAAAATTTACGTGGCTGCGGGTGTACAGGTATTCCGAAAATTAATTGTACGATTTGAATGATTTTCAAAGTCTTAAAAGTTCTTTTAAACCATTGTACAATCCAATTAATGAGTGTAACGATTAAAAATAGAAAAATCATAGAGCTGAATATACTCCAAGGAACAGTGTAATCGATTATTGGAATAATAGGAACAACAGGTATGTACATGAAGAAGAAATATTCTACTTGTACGTAAGTCAATTTTATATATAGCGACGAGAATCCAAGTGGTAATAAAAGAGCATTTGCTTTCTTGATTTTAAAGTGTTCTTCATAATTGTCTACTATCGAGTTTAATGTCACATCGTCGTCTGTGCCTCGCACAAATTCAACAGTAAAGTTCATTAATTGTGCCGCGATCAAGATCAAAGGAAAGTAAACCACTTTATCAGCTACAGTTTTTCCTTTTGTCAAATTCATCAATGGTGGATAATTATAACCAAGTATTTTAAAGGGGTATCCATTTACGTTTCGAAGTTTATTCGGAAAAATTTGAGTTTCCGATGTTAAATTCATTCTACTACAATGGTTAAAGAACGGATTAAAATAATGAAGAACAATTGACGAGTTATCCAAGTTTCTTTCCAATATTGAAAAATCTAAATAATTTTGCGACCAAGCGTATTGCAATAAGTCTCTGAGATGATTACTGAGTGTTACACTATTTTTGTTGATAATAATTAGTAAGCACTTAGGTCGTGGTGTCTTTGTTAAAAAGAGGTTTAAGAAATCTACTATATATCGCAAATTAGTCATAGAGCTACTATCGAATGTAGCAGCAATTATTATCATCAAGAATTTTTCATTTTGAATGTAAGTAAATCTTTTTAAATCTTTTATTTTAGTAGTAAGAGTATAATTTAAATGAACTAAATCAATTGTAGAAATTGGTATAGCTTGAATTATGTTTTTAATAATAACAGTGTTTTCATTGTCGTATCTTTTAAATTCACTAATCATGTTAGCGAACACTGAAATTTGATATGGACTTACATTATTTCTAAACTGATGCACCAAAATATCAATCCATTGGTGATCAACTAGATGATCAGTTATATAATCTCCATTCACTTTTTCATTGATTAATACTAGAATATAGAAGACAGCGAACATTTTAATTACACAAGCACTAGATCTATTTAATTTAAAGTATTTAAATTTCTCAATTTGGACAGTACGAATGGTGGTTTTGATAATTCTTATATGCATGCATGCAATGGCTGAACTAGTGTACACCAACAAATTTCAACAACTGCGGAAAACATGTCTGTATATTCTTCGAAGTAGGTAAGGTTAGTGTAGTAAAATTACGATTTACTTCCATTTAAATAATATATAAAATAATTTTACGTTCGCATCGGCCCAGGTAACAATAATTCATAAACTGCCGCACTAATTTTTACGAAATATTTCTCTAAAAAAATCCCTCAAAAATGACTGGAGGGATAGAAAATGATTTGTTTTTCATTTAATCAAAAATAATATTTTGATTAAATGAAAAACAAAAGAACACATAAAAAGGCATTTTAAATTATTGATAAATGATTTGTAAATGTGCTGTATATAAATAATTTATACTGAATAATTTCAAATTGTTTCTAGACTTTGTTGTTCAAAAAATCGATGGAAAACGTAAACTAAAAATAATTGTTCTCCAATACATTGGTATTTACCCTGCAGATAGAAATGAAACGCGATAAATAAATAATTTCTGAGCATTTGGTTAAAAACTTCCTTGTTCAATTTCATTTTCGAATCAAAGTAATCAAGTTTGTTTATATTTTATGGTTTTCGATATAAAAATTTATAAAGATTTGAAAAATATCAGAAAATAGAAATATTTCAATTTTTCGAAATGGTATCATTTCTGAATCCCTTCTTTTTTATCCATAAAAATTTTTTTGTAAGCCACGATAACTGCATAATTTACAACTATTTTAAATATTTTTTATGATAATAATTGTGTGGTAGTATAAACGTTAAAGAAATAACTCTAATGGTTTTATGCAATCGATCAAATTGTTTTTATTTTACAAACTCCGTCATTGCGCTCATTTATTTTGCAAAAGCCAACATGACCCTTTTTAAGGAAAAACTACAATAAAAAATTCTTTTAATAAACTAATAAAAATACCATAACAATCTGATTTTATACGGCACAACGTCAACTTACAGTTTTAACTTAAAATTTATAAGAGTACGTGAGATGAGTACTTGTCAAGTACTACATTTTGACTACTTGGCATCTCAGCTTTTCGCGTCAATTCATACATTTCAATGAGTGGAGGGGATGGTAATTCACTACATTCTGTTATACATGAGATACTAATTCTTCTCCGAAGTCGTATATGATTTTGTACAATCAAATAATAACATTGTATTAAAATTATTTTTAAAGGCTAATTTTTCGTCCTAATTTTTGCAATCTCGTTTATGTTCATAAATACGATCTTTTAAATATCTAGATTATTTAAAAAATGTTTTACATCTATAGCTTTAAAAAGAATATTAATAGAATGTTTGACACGAATAATTTACACAATTATTATTATTATTACGAGTCGTAGGTCGGCCCATTTTGACGCCCTGATGCCTAGGCTAATGCCCTTTACGGATGCAAACTTCCTATCCTTCGTAGGTGCGGTTTCAGTCTCAGATTTTCACACAGCACCAGTTCAGACGATCTTATGCCCTTTGTTTCTCCAATCATCCCCAGGCAAGTGTAGTACCGGTTATCAACCTTCACTCAATGCCCGTCAAGTTGATCTTCGGTTCCGCCCACTAAACTGAGTGCTTAGAACTTTGTCTATAACCGTCTTCATGTTTAGGTTCTGTATTTTGTAATTACAGAAGTCTATTTCCAGTTTTTTATTTCTCAGGCCAGATAAAGTTGGGCCCTCACATAGGATATGTAACGCCGTCTCCTTTCACGTTCCTCACCATCTACATGTTGGTATGTTACATAGTCTTATGAAGATAACTTCTCAAATAGCAATGATTCGTAACGATCTGTGTAAGTAGTGTGATCTAGTCTCTGCTCAGATCCCGTATCTGTTGAAAGCAATCCAACCTGATGCCGGATCCAAGCAGTGTCTTTGCCTATTTAAAACCCGTTGTTTTGCACCATTCCATGGTATGTTGTTTACTTATCAATCCATCAACGATCTCCTTAAACGAAGAATCCTGGACGCCGATAGTTTGTTTTGGACCTATCAAGGGTAGTTTCACTCCAAATTTGGCCAGATCATCCGGTATTTCATTGCCTTTGACCCCTGCGTGACTCGGTACCCAGTAGAGAGTGAGCTGCAACTTCTCCCCTACCAGGACATTCAGCGTTGAGATGCATTCCTGCACCAGCATAGATGACACTTTAATGTATCTTAGTATAGCTAATGCCGCTTTTATTTACTGCCTGCTTTTATTTACTATCTTCTAGAGCTGTTTGGCCGCAGGGTAGAATTGCCACTATCTTTGCTTGTAAGATACTGGTGTGTATCCTTAATGACATTACAATGCCTTTTCCTGGACGTTTTTGCTACATTCCTGCTCCCGACTTACCCTCTCTCCTGACTCCGTTTGCGTACCAGACTTCATCGGTAGTCGGAACAGGAATTCGATTTTGATCCCATACTCCTCTGGAGGGTATATTGATTCGATATTTTTTGTGGAAGACGTATGGGGCCGGTATCTTATCAGATCTCATACCCTATATCGGGTGAGATTTTTCGTTCAGCGGTGATTTTGTGTTGCTACCTCTTGGTCTCCATTCGCCGTAAACTATAAATCTGCGAGATGCGTTGCAACCCGTAGCCTTGATTGATAGGTGAAATGGCTCCGTCATTTCGAGTGCTCCCTGAGTCATTATAGGTACTGTTTACATATCCCCTGCTGCGGCCCTGAGATGTAGCTTACGGAAGTGTTCCAATTTGTTCCATTTAACTGTTACAACTATTTTCCAAAGTTTCATCGAATTTCCAAATTTTTGTTATTCCTGTTGGTGTGGAATGCCCCACATAATATATCGACGGTTGTGTTAAAGAAGGTATTATCTTGGCGGCGGATGCTATTTCATTGGAAATAGTACCTTTTTCAAGCCCACCCCGAAATAGTACCTTCTTTAAGCCCAACCTCCATTGAGTTAGTACGTTTTTCAAGCCCCTGCCGAGATAGTACCTTCTTCCACCCAGCCGTCGATATATAATAGATCAAGTTAATGAAACCATGAGTAATTAAAATAAATTGTTTCTACTGTTAATTGATATCTTTTCCTAAGTATTTGGAAAGTTTAATATATAATAGAATATTTGGAAAGTTCACTGGAGAACAAAATCAATTATTTTACGTACTATGGGTAAAAAATTGATTGTGTGAATATTTGCTACCATTGAAGTAGCTCCAGTAAAAAAAAAGCTTATTAAAATTACTAATTCTAAGTTTTTCTATATTCTGTTACAATATACGCATGCGATTTGATAAATTTTGTTTCTTGACTTTCATTTTTATTAACTTATAAAATTACAATCGAGAATAAATATAAGAGAGGTTAAGCTGATATTCCATTACATGCAATTTTTAGCAGTGTAAATTACTATTACACTGCTAATTGAATCGTGATAGATTACTGCCATAATTGCATGGGAGTTTAAGAGTAGTTTTTAAGAATTACTGAAATGTTTTAAGACAAAAATTTCTATGAATTATGGATAAAATTTTATGAAACTAGAATCACATATAATATGTAAAACCGGTGAGGTAGAAATCTTTCTGATCATAGCACATGTCCTCAATATAAAACTTCACTAAATGCAGAAAATTAAAGTACCTTTCAAATGCATCTTGAAAAGTTAAAAAAAATTACACAACATTTAAAAAAAATAAATTATAAAAATAAATTATAAAAATAAATTTCTTACCACAGAACGAAAGTACACAATAAAATAAAAAAAATATTTTTCAGAGGCCATACGACAAGGAAAAAAGCAAACATTAAGATATGCTTAATGTCATTATAGTTTATTGCTGTAATCGACATCATGAGTCATAAAAAAGGTGAAGCGATTACAAGTTCTTACGAAGAACGCCGAGTGAAAATGTAATAATAGCGTTACTTATGAGTAATAAGGCACAGACGACGTTAAGTTTTCGCTAAATTAGCCTCACTGAAAGTTTCGCGCACATTTCGCCCCCTCTTTAATTTAATGAAAGAGAGCTCAGTGACTCTTAATGAATCCGAGATAACGATTATCCGTATAACTAAACTCATTCGCACGTCGGGCTCCGCTACATTACCCAATAAACGAAAGAAAAGTTTAAAACTCTCTGTGAATTAACTAAAAAAGGTATGAGATTCTCTCGCCGGAGCTTACAATACATCCGACAATGTACCCTTTCCCTCGTCTCCCTTTAACTCTTTCCTGAGTTTTCGCCATGTTCTACAATATACGCCCGAGCCTTTGTAAACGTTACTCTGACTGCAAATATTAAACTTCAATGGTCAAAGGAGGAACGATGGCATTTAATAAGCCCTAAATTTTAATTTCGAGAATCTCAAAAAGCTGCATTTTAATTATTTTTTATAAAATGAAGTGATTCCTACAACTCGCCAAACTTTATGGTACTATTATATAGTTAAATAATATTTAACTTAAACCAAGAAAAATAAATGAATGGAAATAAAGAAATACTAAGGCATAATATGAGCCTTACCACATTCGGGTTAATCTACTTAAATTATGCATAATCGTACTACCCGTGTTGTGATTATATGCACGAATATTACAAGTTGCCCTGAATTACCCGATAAATTAAAAAAATCACTATTTATAAAGTTGATTTGCGCCACTTGCTTTTGCAGAAACGCAAGCCGAAGTGTTAACATCGAAGTCGAGCAAGCAAGAGATTATACACATTTTCAGCTCTAAACAAAATACACCTAACTCAACATTTACCGCGTCCCCTCCTAATTTACCGCTCGCCGAACTACAATACTAACCATATAATATAAAAGCGACAATCGCTTTAGGGTGCAGTGCTCCTATATACGCGGTAGAGTCGTAAAAGGCGCGCGCGCACACACACAGAGCAAAGGATCCTCTCACTTTCTTCGTCTCCACAGCAGCGGCGAGATAAAAAGAGGAGAGACGCGGGGGCGAGGAAAAAGGTCGAGGCGCGTTATTGGCCTTGGCCATATAAGAACTACCTTGCGTATGCAAAGGAGTCGCGGGAGCGCACGGGTATAACATGAGGGGGAGGAGAGAGAAGGAGGAAGAGGGCGAGCTGCTGTTGCAGCGCGACGCAGAAGTTTAAGGGAAGCTCGCGCATAAGTCAGACGGCGATAAAAACCGATTTAAATAAAGCGCTATGTATGGTAATCGGCGTGCGATGCGCCCGGAGACACCTTACCAACAAAGAGAGAGAGAGAGAGGGGGGGGAGGGCTCTGTATAGGTTCTAGCTGGACTGCACATGAGATACGCTCACGCGCCTTTCGTGTATAGGTAGTATTCTATCAGTCTGATAGCTCTCAGCGGGATGCGTTCGCGAGCGAGGCCACACGCGTATTACCTAATACACTGCGGTCGTTCGCCCAAGCCGCTCTCTCTCTCTCTCTCTCTCTCTCTCTCTCTCTCTCTCTATCTCCCACCCCCCTGTTCTATTGTGATACTCTGGTATAGGCTGGTGCGAAAGTTCGAGAGCAAGATGGTGATAATTTGCGGAAAGTATCGCCGATATATGTTTGAAATGTTTATGTCAAGTTAATGTAACTGCTTGCGAAAGTTACCTTCGGTGAATAAGAAATATATGATTTTTTAGCTTCAGAAATAGCTTCCTTTATTTCATAATCTTATAGTAAACCACACGATATTATCTAGGAAGATGGCTTAGTCTTTTAGGTATCATAAATTGCGGTAGTGTTCAAAAATTTGAGATCACTATTCAAAATTTAATTCTGATAGAAAAACTCGTATAACTCGGAAAATATCAGGCATAAAATTTTTATTAAGTTTTTTGCACCAAGTTATGGGCTCCAGAAGATGAACGATTTTGATGCGTTATGCGCAGTGAATCGCTAGATTACCAACTTGGAGTTCTAGAAGCTCATCTTCTACGACTCATAAGTTAAAAAAAAAGTTGTAATAATAAAATAAAAATATAT
>UELV01136019.1:0-15025 GCA_900490015.1 Megastigmus stigmatizans | reverse complement strand
TCTCGTAATCGTACCTTTTCTCTTTGGCTTTGCTTGCAGTCGGTTTGTCGACGGCCGACAATGCATGGGTCCAACGACTGCAACAGCTGCAGCTGCAGATTCAGCACCAGAGTCAACAAAGCCAGACGCAGGCAGCGCCACCGTCCCCGGGTCACGTGTGCAACAACTGCGGCAAGATTTACAAACAAAAGAACGCCCTCTGGCGGCACTTCAAATACGAGTGCGGCAAACCGCCGCGCTTTCAGTGTCCCTACTGCCGCTACCGCACCAAGCAGCGCTCCAACATGTACACGCACATCAAGCACCGCCACCGCGGCCTCAAGATCTACGTTATTGATTTGGAATCCGACAGCTCCTCCCGAAGATCAGACTGAAGCTTCTCCTTCAAAGACTCAGCAAATTAGCCTCGCATTTCGCGTCTTGACCACCGCGATAAATTTCCAACGCTGCACTTGCTGCTCGATCATATGATAATTATCAGAAATATTTAATATTTTACAGGGGGAGAGAGAGCGTTTGGATCTACGTTGATTGGTAGATGCAGAAATGATGTGACGTGAAGATAGATTGAGACCTGATTCTTTGAGATTACATAGTAGGTATAATTTATTGACAATGTCACTGTTAAACGGGACTTTCTCCTATTACTGATTTAGACAAATGACTTATATCAATTTCTTATATCAAATTGAATTGATACCTCAATCATGATTAATGTACAGTATAAGCGAGTTACCAATTATATTTTTTTAATAGCTTTTAATGATCGTAATTTACTTAATTTAAGGTAAGTGTATTTTATTTTTAACTGCACGATCAATAAAAGTATTGTTCTCAAGCAGACAAAGACGTAAAAGTAAAGTAATTACTTCAAGTGGATTACAAAATAATTTTACGATATTTTAGCAATATTTAATAATTTGACCTGCATTGTTGATACTCAATAAAACTCAATTGTGCAATACTCGGGAAGTCTATTGGATAAAGAATTGAAACTCTTTTCAAAATAGCTATTATGATATTTAATTATGACAAAAACATGACTTTATTTTAGTAGACAAGAATCTCGAAAGATTTATTATAATCATTTATATTTCGATAGATAATGGTCAAGCATTTTCAATTTTCAAATGGCTTCGTTTTATTATTATACAAACTACTTATGCCTTGGCGTTTCAGAGCGTTGGTTAATTAAAAAAAATTATTTAATAATGTATTAGTTTAGTTTGTAAATATATATATAAAGTTTAACATACGTAACGAGGGAATTAAATACTCTTACGCGAAGAAAGTAATAAGTGCATGGCCGATTTATGAATGATTACCAGTTAATTATTTAAAATTAATATTTTTTCATGAAAATTAAAAAGCTAAAACTATTATTTAGATTTTTGTTGCATCCCTGACAGAAAATTAACGAATTTGGCTTAGCCAGCAATTAGCTAGTTTCGACTAATCTGCAGTACTTCGAAAGTTAAGTTGGAAAAAACTCGGTTATGATGCTTTTATGTACACATTTATCAGTATCATATAATTTTCTTAATAATCTTTTGCATAATATAAAGTCTAAAGAGCCAATATAAGTACCAGAATTAGGTTAAAATTGTTGAAGAAGTGAGAAAATTCTCCCGTAATCTATCAGAATGCCAAGTTGATGTGTGTATATATATAGTTTTTCAAATGTTTTAAATCAAATGGTATAAGTACAATGACTGAGTTGTGTTTTAAGAAAGCGAAGCAGACTGCTGGTTATAACCTTATTTTTTAACGACTAACGACAACATTAAAGAGCCACGAACTAGGCTATGTTTCTACCAGAAGTATAAAGACTTATTTTATTCAAGGATTGAATTTAAGCATTAAGAAATTTTTAAAGTCTTTTATTTATCAGAAGATTCAGTAGGTTTAGTAGTCTTATTGTTATCTATAGGATGACTGAAAAATGTGTTCCAGATAATTGTAGGTAATATGTAAATGATTATTTAGTATTAAAAGTACTCTGCATTTGATTTTGTATATAGTCCTTAAATTGTATTGCGATTGAGAATAATGCTACTTATTGTATATATTTTATGAAAAAAAAAAGAAAAATGATTTTTAACTATTATTGGACTGAGTTATATAAAATAACTTTGATCCAAAAACAATGTAATGTGATGTAAGTGTTAATAAAATATGTTTTTCATAAAGATTTTAATTATTATTTATCCTAGCTGGAAAACCTTATGAAGCAGCAAATAAATGACAAATACTTACTCAATATTGTTTTTTTTTACTGCAGATCAAAATTGTATTGTTAGTTGTGCACAGTCCTGCTTTTTAAATAGCGCTAAAATTCATAATTTAAATTATGCGTGTTTTTTTTATTAAATTTACTCTCGAAGAAAGATATTTAACGGAGAAAAAATTATAAAAGTACATTTAGAAAAATATTACAGTTTACAAGTATCAAACTTTAGTTTTTATTTGGTGTTTAATAAATGACATGGTCTTATAATCAGTTTATGTGAATGTTCAGAATGTACCGACATTCGTTTATGATTTATGTAAGTTTCATTATTTTAATTTCTTTTCATCTTTTAAGCTCATTCATCGTAATTTAATTTATGAATTTTTGTAGTTTCTCATGTACGTAAATTGCCAGGCTAATGCAAGACGAATTATAAAGAATCAATTATCTTTTGTTATTTTTTTCAGTTTATTGTAATTAATTTTCTATATATATAGCGTTTTGAGAGAATAAAATAAATAAAATTAACCAAAGTTTGAAGTTATGATATTTTTTATCTCTTAAAGATTCAAGTAGTTGCGTAACTAACAGTCATAGTTTGAGAGTACAATCTGCTCTAATCAATTTAAATCTTGAATTTGTCCTACTAAAACAACAATCCGTTTCCCTGAATTCAAAGAGTTTCAGCTTGACTAAGGAAGAGTGAGCCCCTGAGCCTCCCCCTCACTTCACCATCAATACCGCTACTTCCAACCATCCGCACCGTCACCTAAAGCAAAAACACTTTTGCACATCCCCGCTTCTTCTTTTCCAGCAGTCCAGCAACCGGAGCCTCAAACCGCTCTAAAGCCGCCGGCTGATCAGTTTCGCTGCCACTACTGCAACTACTCCTACTCGAGCCTCGGTTTTCTGCGTCGCCACCTGATGCGCGGCTGCAACCTGCTCAATCAAAGCGGGGACAAGTCGACGCCCGGCGAAAAGAAGGGTCCCCCCGTGAAGCGCAAGGGGGTACCGAAGACTCACCCTTGCCCGATGTGCCGTCAGATGTTCAAGAGCAAAGAGACCCTCATCTCGCACTTGCGCGACACCTGCGGACAGAAGCCCAAGTACAAGTGTCCGTATTGCGATCTCAAGTCCAAGCGGCCCCACAACATCAAGGCGCACGTTAGAAACCGCCACGAGGGCGAGACGTATTACCTCGTCAACATTTCCGATTAGAGTAACGTTTATTATCAAGCTTCATTGTATTTTCTCATTGTACCCTTTTACCTTTTTCTCCGGCTCATCCAGATAATACACAGTACTTAAACATTTTATGTTTACAGAGGCTCCAATCAGTGACATAATATCGCAAATACAGCGTGTAGATTCTGATATGTTAGGGAATACGAATACTTGTTGTAGGGCGCTATCGCGCTCAATCTCATTATCTCTAATTAATTGTTGTTTTAATAATTATAAGCTATTTTGAGCAAACCAATAATAACTTAATTCTCTGTATTTTTGTTTTGAATGTGGTTTTTAAATCCAGAATTGTTGTAATATTAAATTATGTAATGTATATGGTGACTTTACATATATTTAGTTCAAAGTAGATAAAGCCAGGGAGGGTGCATAAAGTTTTAGTGTAAAAAATTCTTAATAATTGTAGGATAAAATATTCTTAAACTTTATACTTAAATTTTAAACTTAACTCTCTAGGTACGTGTATTAAATCCTATCCTAAATAATCAATCCTTTATTTTCTTCATTTGCTTGAAGTGTGCTTAAAAAGCATGAGATTTTGTGCAATAATAATATAAATTCATAGCCGATATATATATATATTATATACGCTTAATTTAATGCTCTAATTTTGAAAAATTAGAAAACATGGCCAAGCCAGTATTACAAAATGATTTAATAAGTTTTCATTCTTGCGACTATTTTGAATCCCATTGACCACAGGGAAAGTGGCAAAGTGTTTAATGCGCTAAGATGATTTGTAACAATGCTAACATTGAACTGGGTGTATCTCTCATTAATGTGGTTCAGGCGCGTAAACGTAATAAGGTAGAAAGGTAATGCGAAAGAAAAGCTGTGTCCGATTTGCTGCTTCGCGAAGGTGAAAAGGGGCAAAGGGGAAGTAGCTCGTGATTGCATTGCATTAGCTCGCACTCTAACCCAAATAAAACTATGAATCATATTTGAACGATAGACGAAGCAAAGTTTAGGTCTTTGCAGAATTTGTACAGCTGCAGACGGCACTGACACGCTTTCGCTCTGCTTTCTTTTGCAGAAGAGGACGACGCCGAGGCCGGTCGCAAGAACAAAAACGTTCTGCCCTGCCTCGTAGCGAGCTACGGCAGACTGGTGACGAACCCGTGGCGGGTCGGTCACAGTTCTGGCCTCAATTTGTCGCGCCACCGTCACAAAGCGCCCCGCAGCCGCAACTATCGTTGCACCCAGTGTCCCTCCTTCTTCAGCATCCAGAAAGAGCTCAACTACCACATGAGGCACAACTGCGGCCGGGTGCACAGGTGCGGAGTCTGCCAGACCGTCTACAAGTCCCTGCAGACCGCCAAGGTGCACTTCAAACGCCAGCACCCTGGCAATCACGAGATGATGATCATTAGCGAACCGACCAGTATTTACAAGCTCGAACACGATTCGCAGTAGTAGACGTTTTTCATTCTCTTCTTTTCTTTTCACGATCCACGCGAAATCGATCTATTTTCTACTGTCCGTACTTTCTAGCAACGAAATTTCCAACTTTCCACTGGTAAGCATTCTTCTGACTTGTACACATTTCGCACTTACTAGTGAGAACGCGTTATGATCCATCTATACTTAAGATCCCGTGTGGTTTTCGATTGATTGATATTGAATCGATATTGTTCCATCGAGAGTGGCTTTCGATCATGAAATGCTCGCGTTTCACCTTTCAAATATGGGAATATGTACATCCGGTCGAGTATTTCAACTTGGTCTAACGTATACAAATAATCCAATATACGTATTTCATTTTTCTTCCTTCTATTTTTTAATATTTCCCAATTTTGCTAAGCCACATCATTGAAGCTGTTTATGTCTCAATAATTTATTCAAATATACGCTCAGAGTTAAATATGGTTCCGGATCTCACAGACTTCGTTGATGATCTTTAGTGTTCGTTCATTATTATCCCAATGTCATGATATTGTACGGTTGGATAGTTCTATCTAACATACAATATCTTTCGCAATTCACAGTTTTTAATATTTACTTGTTATTTAAGCAGATTAGGGTAACTTTAACAGTCATCGCAGTGCGAATGAAATAGTTCTTATAGAGATTGATCGTGCCATAGTCAGCTGGTATTACTATTAAATTCGACCAACTCATTCGAAATTTTATAGTTGATTATAAAGACACGTGCGAATGTTTGAAACGAGAAAATAAACGAGTCACTCCAACTTCGTGAATAGACTCATAAATTTGCCGGTTCTATCTGTATCATTTGAATTACCTTTTCATCGTTGATCGATAATTCTTTCTTATTAATTTTGTTGTATTTAAATTTGGATTCTACTTCAGTACGTAAGTCTTATTAGCTTATTGAATACATTTTCTTATACTTATGATACACTTTCTTGGTGTACCGGTGTTGGGGGTTGGGTTAATAATAGCGTTGTGTTCTACAAAAAGTAGGATGAATGCGAAGGCGACTGTTCTTCTATGTGTGCTATCACGAAGAAAATATTTTTTAATTACTGTTCGTATTTATTTTTGACTTAGATGCTACACATTTGGGACTCAAATTGTAAGCACTTAAATGTTTAATTTGTTTAATAAAAAACAATAGAGTTTATCTGAAGATTGCTAATAACATAGAATGTTTACCTGTAATATCGAAGAGGTCACCAAACTAAGTTTGTTAATATAATACTTAAGTACAATTATTACAACTTTTACTTCTAGTCTTTGATAAATCATCATTTGACTTACAGCAATTAGCAATAGCAGTATAATAATATCCTTTATGCACACATATTTATAAAGTTATTTTAAGTAATAACAATATTAGCAATAGCTTTAATCTTATTTAAAAAAATGGAATTCATTCAACGAAATTGAATTTTATGAAATTTGCGTTGTAATGTTGAGTTTATATTATTTAAATAACAGTTTATTTAAAAATATATATATTTATAGGAATTTTTGAATATAAATATATAATATATATGACTGTCAGATTATTTATTCAGTATTCATTTTCTATAGAATAAATCTGTTTGTATATTTATTTCCTTCCTTCATACTTTGAGACTTGCAACTGATTATAAAGTTAATCTTAATATTTTGCGAAATGATTTTTATTTTGTTGATTTATTAAACCCAAAAACCTCTTGAGCTTTAAAGTTGTAAATTCATTTTGCGTAATGTTTCAGATTATCAATTTTTAAGCAACGAAAAACAGCGAAAAATTTGTTATCAACGTTGACTGATTAAACTAAGTAAATATGTAGAGTATAAGACGTGATTGAGAATTTCAAGAATACAACTAATTGTATTGCATATGTATATAATAATAAAAATTGTATTGTATATAATAATGAAAGTAAATTAAATTTGTGTTATTTGAAATAGAGAAGTCTTTACGACAATACTTCAGGTTTGTTTAATTACTATTGGAAATAAAACATTTTAATAAATGAACTCTTCTCGTTATTTTTATTTCATCAGCTTAATTTTTCATAATTTGATTGTGATAAGGGTTTATCATAAATTTTACAGTAGTAAATTTTGTTATATTGATTTTATTATTTGATTGTTCGAAGCTCGTTGTTCATCTTATCTAAGATTTATATAATTAACAATTAATAGTTTACTTTGTAATTCAATCAAGCTACGTACTGTTAACAATATCAGGTATATCATCAGGTATTTATTTTTAATTAATGTTTGAATGCATTTTTCATTTTGTTTTCATGAATTGGCCAAAATACTGATTATTGCACTTTAACGAATGTACCTATAATTGTTATATATTTAAGTAGATATGAAGTAAAATGTATTACTAAATATGTTAAAAGTTATCGTTTGAAGTACTAATATGTGATAAATTAATTAAATAATTTCCAGTTGAAAATATATATTTTATTAACATTTCAAATGAACTGACATAATTTGCAAATAAACAATTTCGATTAATCTATTTCCACTAATTAGCCATTGTGACAGATTTTTCACTGTAATTTGATTCATAAATCTGCATTTGCACGTTCATGTATAAATAAATCATTGTACGTAATCACTTACTGCTCATTGAATATTGCTTAAAGGCTTGTTGAGTTGTTTTAATAATGGCTGAGAATGCGTTGTCAGACGAAAGAATAATTAACTGTTTTTTTTTTAACATTGTTTAAATAACGAGACTCGGGCTCATTTTACCAGATTAAAATTTTGAATTGATTAGATTTCGCGTTTTGCAATACACTTTACGCTTAATGTACATAAGATTACTTTTGTATTCAAAGAAAATTTTCTTATTATTATAACACAATCGTAGTGTTGCTGAGATACCGAGAGAAATCGAGACCTAAATCCACTCGCGTAGCTTATATTCCAACCTCATGGTAACTGTTTAGAACCGTTTATTAGTTATTATTAAACGTTTGCGTAGTACCGACATATCCCTTCTTTCCATTAGATCCCTTGTTTACCAAAAGACTATCGAGACAAGCACTTATCGGTATCCCAGAGCGTGCTTTATCAAACCCGAGCTAGTCAAGACGTGCGCGAAAGAATCCCAGTGCTCGCAAGCCCACCCCCAGCGAGGATCTCGAGAATTGGCTGATGCGAGGCTACCCTGGCCTCCTCTCTGTCTTGCTTGCAGGCTTCTACCTCGGCTACACGGAGCCTCCAGCCCTGATACCGGCACTCGCTTCTTCCCGTGGTCCCAGCCAGCGGCAGCAGCAGCAGCGGCTCCAGTCTCACGGCGGTGGCGGTGGCGGCGGCTACCCGCGCTACCCCTGTCCACGCTGCGGCCACAGCTACAAGAACCACAGCGACATGCGCAAGCACTACAAGTTCCACTGCGGCAAGGCGCCGCGCTGGGGCTGCCCCTACTGCAGTAAGATATGCAAGATCTCCTCCAACATGTACGCCCACATTCGCGGCGTCCACAAGGACCAGGAGATCTACGTCGTCGACATGTACAAGGAGAGCAGCGGAGCCCGGACCGCCAAGTAACGCCGTCCGTGCCGCCTCATTCGCTGCCTGGGCCGGGGGAGCAAGGATTAGTCCGTATATTGTATATTGTATAGACTGAATAAAGAATCATGTGTTAATATTTTTTTACACCTAAATCTGTGCGTCTCTTTATTTACTACTGGGGTTATTGACCGATGAGGATCAATGAACATTGCAGAAGGCACAGTTGAATTCGATGGATGCTGGAATAGAGGCCAAAGTGTTTCGTGACCCGGGAAGGAGAGGAGAGGCTGCACCTGCACTCTCCTTGTTGCTTCAGAACTGCTCGATTTGCTATAATGCACTTTTCAACTAAAAATGTACATCATTGTTACTTTGTTGCAGGCGCAATTGACATTTTTCTGGTGAAGAAATGATTCAGCCTGACGATCACACGGAAAAAACTTCTCGAAACTCGATACGAATTTGTTCCCATTAAGAAGAACCAAGGTAATATATGAGCCAAGTTAATTAACAATTTTAAAGTAGCAAAGGAAAAAGTTTAAACCTATCTTTGTTTGTTGCTTTTTAATTGTCTATGGGATATTTGACTTTAATTCGCGCTGAAAAAACTTATCCAGGAAATTTTTCTAACAGTAATTTAAACATTTGAAACTTAATATATCATTTGAAATAAACAAATTCTTTTTTTTCGAGACAATTAAAATTTTATTTCGGTTCGATTAAAATGTAGGTCAAGCCCTTAATTCATCTACTACTGATCACTGAGAATAATTTATTTAATGGTTATACTTTCAGGATCCTGATAACTATTTTTCTATCAAAGATGATCAGCCGGAAAAAGGTTGTTGGTTCAAGAAAGTTCAAGATTTTTTTTAAGTCTTATCGATTATAAGTATTGATCGTATAACCGGTAATTAGTAAATTGACATCAAAATGTATAACAGATAATGTAATAAAATTTTCTATTTTCATAAATCTTTTTACATAATCATTTAAGCATAACCTTTTCAAAAGATGTATGAAAAAATTTAACTAATAAACTTCACTTTTTAAATGTTTTTATTTCAGAAATTATTTTATATTTTCATTTTGTGAATAGAAACTCTTTATTAGGTTTTTCATTTAATTTAATGTAATTTGTATGGTTTATTATTTTTTAACGATTAGTAGTAATATTTCATTGTTATTAATACTTTGCTAATTATTTGTAAATCAGCAAGTCCCCTTGAATTATAATGTTTCCATATTCTTTTGTTATTTTTCTGATTTCTATAAAAGTGTTGTTTATAATAATTGTATATAGTATCTCAATGAAACACGAATAAGCTTTATCAAGTAATGAAATAATAATGAATCTGTACTTGGAAAGAATTTTAGGGTAATAATCCTGTCTGAAAGTGCATATCTCTAATCTAAATATTACTTAAGCAGATTTAGAGAGATAAATGTATATAGGTTCATTGATGTATTGTAGATTTAATGTCAAGTTCTGTAAAGTATAAACATGATGATATTTTAACACACTAGCTTTTAGTTTACATTGTATTTAATTTCGACTCTTTTAACACAGTTTTGTTTAACACATAGAGAACAGTTAATCTAGATTATTGCTGGCATCAATCTAACATATTATTAGTACAAAACTTAGTGGTTTTCCCCGGAATGACTAAAAAATAGTTGATTTACCTAAGTAACCTCGTGCGTCTTGTATGATAGTATACGATTATTAAAAGAAGTTGGAAGTTGTCTTTTTCAATCTCTTAAATTCACTTTGAAGTAAGAATTGCGCAGTGCCAAACAGAAAAATGAAATTAATAGAAGTTGGCGTGAGTAAACACGAGATTGATTGAGTTGATATCGAGATGAAGGAGGATTTTGTTTTGTCGGCGCTCGAACGGTCGAGACAGAGAAAAAGGCACCTACTAGACTCTCCAGGATATCGAGGATTCATGTCAGCGCTATTCTAGATATCCGGCAGCAAAGTAGCCGGTCGGCCAGCGACTAATCTCTCTCTCTCCTTCTGTTCTTGCCATGTTGTGGCCCTTCCAGGACGCGTCCAGCTCATCTCCTTTCCCCTGCAGTCGGCGCATCATCATCATCAGCAGCAGCAGCAGCATGATCAACAGATGTCGAGGCAGCCCAGGGGCATGCGGACCATGAAGCCGCGGCAGTTCGCCTGCCCCAAGTGCCCGAGCATGTTCACGCACCGCAATAACCTCTACTACCACTGCAAGTTCGAGTGCGGCCAGCTGCCCCGGTTCAGCTGCCCCTACTGCGACTACCGGGCACGCCACTCCTCCAACACGCGGGCCCACGTCCGGCGCAAGCACCCGGGCTTCAAGGTCTTCACCATCGACGTTTGCAAGTTTACCCAGTGAGCGGCTCCGTTCCATTCACTCGCTACCTCTTCCTCCTCCTCCTCCTCGTCCTCCTCCTTCTCCTCCTCCTCCTCCTCCTCCTCCTCCTCCTCCTCCTTTTTCCATTTGAATATCGTTTTAAATGTTACTTTTTCCAAAAATATTATCGGTATTTTCATATCGACTTTGTTATTGGTTGTTGTACACTTCAATCGAAATCACTTCGATCGAATCCATGTCGACTGAATGGTTAAAATTTTTTAAATTAAATTCAAATTTTTATTAAATGACAGCTGTTCTCGAGTGCAATACTTCATGAACATCCAAAGAGACTTACAAATTATATATTCGTACAATATTATCTGTGAGCATAAGTTATTAAGTTTCGTCACTATTCGAACAATGCTTTCTTCTTGATTGTAAATCGTTCAAGTGTTGATGCATTTACTCCCTTTTTTATTTATTTATTATTATACTCAAGTGCTGTGACCCGGTTATATTGTTTGTAAGAAAATTAATTGAACTAGTAATTTACTATGTTTGCTATATTTTACGAATAAGACGTAAACATATGCGACTATGAATGCGATTTGTATATTTGTACGGGTTTAAATACTCAAGACTATTAGCCTAGATGCTATTCTGTATTTAATCTCCATTCAAATGTTGAGTTATATTGTATAATATATGACTACGTTTTTGTGTATATACTATGCAGAATATAAGAAGCGAAAAAGAAAACGAGATTTTTTTTCCAAAACCTTTACCATTTTTACTATTTACAATCTTCTAATCAATAATTGATAAACATTTCTTTAAGTATTTTACGATTTTAAAACTTTATGTGTGAATATTATGGTTATTTTTTTAATTTTAATACTTCCTCGAAAGAAAAAATGCCAATGTTTTTCTTTATCGAAGTTTAAAGAATAAATCTTAATTATGAGTACTATAGTCAGCACTTCGAATTTTAATAAAAATAGTAAATACAACGATGTATAAAAAGTCGATGTTTTAAACGAAACTTTGAATTTAATATTTTTGTCTGGATTAATTTAAATTATTCAATAATAATAATAAATCAGTAATAAAATAAGTGTGAAACTAATAATAGCTTATGAGCAAAAGCGCTTAATAAATAGTACTCAAAGTAAGTAAATGTTGCTGCCTATATTGCATCACCGCTGCCGAAACGCTTTTAGACAATTGAGATAAATTGGAAGAACCGCGAGAGCGCACATAACTAAGTCTTAAATCTATGCATACAATTTATCCTGGTAGAAATTCTCCAGAGACCAACAAGCAAAAAAGTACAGATATGATATTTTAATTATGACTATCATATTCTTAACTTTTAATTCATATTCACGGAGTAGTGACTAATATTAGGTCAAAATTTAATTAAAATGTCACAATTGAAATTGCAGCCAAGAAAGTCGCAATACAAGGCTTTATTTTACACAATGTTAGCTTCATAGGTTTCACCCAAACGTAAAAAAGATATTTCTACCAGGAGCTGAGGCGATCCTCAGGTCCTTATAGATACCTTCCTCGTACGATTGAGCACAAAACTCCTCAGGAGAAGAATGAGCACAACAAAATTTCTTGTTGCAGGCTTAGTCTACAATCTCGACTATCACCAGCAGGAACAGCAGCAGCATCAGCAGCAGCAACAACAACAGCAGCATGCGATTCCCAAACCATTTGTCTGTCCCAAGTGCAGTAACGTCTTCACACGCAAGAATAACCTGTACAATCATTTGAAGTTCCAATGTGGCCAGCAGCCACGATTCAATTGTCCTTACTGTGAGTACAGAACGAAGCATGCATCCAATGTGCGGACACACGTGCGCAGACTGCATCCAACTCAGCAGGTATACGTTGTTGATATTGGACTGACGCAGCAGCCGAGGCAACAGCATCAGCAGCAGGAGCCAGCGATCAGTCCTAGTTAAAATGTCTATATGATCATTCATTTATTTTCTTTTTATGTACAAGTATTGACCGAACGGCAAGTAACTTACGAGAAACGTCATTTGCTTTTTGTGTTTCTGTTGAGCTTGCGATTCAACAAAATGGTTGGGACGAGATATGCCAATACTTATAAACTGGATAACAGCTTTTTAGAAGCTGTCATTCGGATGTTTAAGTAGTCAAATACTCGGGTATTTGCACAATTACAATGATCAAAGAGCGTGGTAACGCTTTGCGACAAGTATTGGTAATAAAAATGATTTTATTACGGTCTTTGAATGATGAACGTGAACGTGAATTATTATCTATTCTATACTTTGATTTATCAAAAGTGGTAGCAAAATCGTGGTAAAATTATACGATGAAACTGTGCAGTACTTAATGTCGATATTTGACAAATTTTCTATAAATTATTTTTATTTATTTATGTAATTAAATCTGGTCATTTTTACTATTCTATTCATAGTAAGTTATTTTAATGGTACTAAAATGGTTTGTTTTACGATACAAAGAGAATCAAAAAATAGAATTCGAATATTTTTAACACATTGATCGAGCAAATTTCGGTTAACATAAAGTTTGACATATATTTTTACAATAGTTCCTAAAAAAGCAGAGCAATAAATGTAGGCATTTTAAAAAAATTAAGTTTCAGTTATATCTGCTGATTATAGCTTTATTTGAATGATTATTCGTTAATTTATAAAAAAATTATTTTATTAAATCGTTTATAATACTGGTTGAGATATTTTATTTTTTAATATTAGGAGTTTTTTTTAATTTATACAAGCTTTTGAAAGAGGCGTTACCAAAGTATTTTTATACGCACAAAAATGATGTCCGAAAGTTTTGAAGTGTACATAAAACAGAATGTTACCCATTTTCTACTCTAATCAAAAGTAACTACATAAGAAAGAAGAGATAATTGTTAATATTTGTGACTGATTATAGATAAATAAAGATTTATAAATATACTCTACACGTGTTTATTCCTAAAGCGCACATAGTCATTCTCCTTACATTAACAGTTCCTGCACGTATTAATATTATTTGGATGGCTACTCCCACGAAATAGATCGTATCATTACATTCTGAGAAGTCTAAATACGCCGTCATCTGTCCTAAACGTTGCCATCTGTCAGTAAGCTTTCAAAGTCTCACATCTCAACCACTTGAATGTCCTTAAATGTCCCAGTCAGTCATGCCACTTGGCATAGTCCACATTACTTGTCACGTACCGATTTCGTACCGATAACTAACTGTCAGAACCACGATGACCCTAGACCCGCATGCACCGCTCTCCCAAAGACGAGCTTGTCATGTCCAGTATATTCTAACAGGTCCCCAAGAATAGCACCTCTTGTCCAGCGATCCCCAGCTCATGATCCTGACTTTTTGTCGACAGACTTGTACCACCACCACGGCCAACTGAGAAAATCTGCGGCCCAGATAAAGCGCAAGCAGTCACGCAACATCCACCCCCGGTTCGCCTGCCCGAATTGTCCGAGCTTCTTCGCCTGGGATTACTCGCTGCGCCGGCACTTGCGCAACGAGTGTGGCCGCGAGCCTCGATACGCCTGCCCCTACTGTCCTTATCGCGGCAAGTGGAAGGCCAACACCGTCAGGCACGTGCGTAAAGTCCACGGGGACAGTCAGGTTTACGTGCTGACCTGTGGCCCCACCAGCAGCGGATGAACTCGCCTCTCGTTTATGCTCTTTCATTAGATATAAATAAGATGTTAATCGAATCACCTACTGTAAAATACAAGATTAACGTCCCGAGACTGTACACGGAACAACTGGTGTTGTTGTTAATCAACGCGTACGGCGAACTGCTTGTCCTTCAAACGGGAGAGCACTTCACTTTTTCTGGGAGAACCATCCCATATAGCACTCAATCTTGATGCAATATTGTAACAATATTGTTTCAGGAGATCCGCAAGACTCGTTAATATTGCATCAATATTACAGAAATTTTTAAAAACTACGCTACAATATTGCTCGAATATATGGTTGCCGTTTTTCCATTATTTCGCAATTTTCACTTTCTGTAGAATTGTTTTTGTAACCTATTCAATATTGCAGCAACATTCCTTCAATATTATTAGTCACTGTCTGAATATTTATACTATATTATATTATTATAATATATTATACCATATATTCGAGCAATATTGTAGCGTAGTTTTTAAAAATTTCTGTAATATTTATGCAATATTAACGAGTCTTGCGGATCTCCTGAAACAATATTGTTACAATATTACATCAAGATTGAGTGCTATATGGG
>UELV01136017.1:0-22979 GCA_900490015.1 Megastigmus stigmatizans | reverse complement strand
GTCAATAAAATACAACATTTTTTGCAAACTAGAGCGATTGTTTTATTTTTGTATTATAATATGTGGATCGTTATTTTTATTGTCTGAAAAGACAAACGACTTTTTGTGAATGTTACAATTTATTCATTAGAAATAAGAATATTTGAAAAAAGGGTCGCTAATTCTAGCACGGGTAAGACAGCTTTTGTAACTAAATATTAGAAATGGCTGTACAGGACTTGCACCGTCTGGTTTCATCATTTCTAATAAATCTTTATTATACTATAGAAATGATAAAGTAAATATATATATATACTTCACTAAGAGTATCCCTTTAAGTCATTTCTATTTTCATAATTAGGTATGCATTTGCAGGATAGCAAAGATTTATTAGAACTGATGAAACCAGACGGTGCAAGTCCTGTACAGCCATTTCTAATATTTAGTTACAAAAGCTGTCTTACCCGTGCTAGAATTAGCGACCCTTTTTTCAAATATTCTTATTTCTAATGAATAAATTGTAACATTCACAAAAAGTCGTTTGTCTTTTCAGACAATAAAAATAACGATCCACATATTATAATACAAAAATAAAACAATCGCTCTAGTTTGCAAAAAATGTTGTATTTTATTGACGCAAATTGGGAAAAAAAATACTTTAATAGAAAATTAATGAATATAATTTTATATGCCAGTATTATATTACAATATTTAATAAAACCATCATCACCCATCAATATACCTGCTATTTAAAGTACGTTTTAAGGCTTTATTGTATAATACTATATTAATTATGAAATTATCTTAAAATGATTATTAAATTATCTAATAATGATATATTAAAATGTTAGAAGGAAATGATTTTTTATTGTTAAAAACAACTGAACTACACTTTGACGCGAAGCCAGTGTATCAATTCAGTGTTTGATTTGTACAGAAGCAGCTGAATTTCGAAAGCCATTGAACTGAAAGTATCTCCTATCACTTCCTTAAGTGGTCTCTCTTACAGATACGAGTTCATCCCAGACTCATTTTAAATTTGTTACCGAGAGTCACGAACTGCAAATACACCGAAGAACAACCACCGAGTCAACATTCTCCTTTACTTTCCATTAGCATGACTACCCGCCAACTCTATACCTATCAAATTCAGCGATGCCCCTTCGAATTCATGAAAATAACACGTTTCAATCGTATATAAACCCTCTGATGTAGCCTTTCTTCCGATTCGTTTATATTCTTTGTGCGGTCGATAAACTGTAGCGACATTTTCGCTAAGAGGATTCGTCGGACGGCCGGTCGATTCCTGCTGTATATACATATATTTTTGTATAATAAAGGGCTGGAGACCGGCGGGTCTTTGCACCGTCTTCTACCTCAAAAATCATCCTCGACCGCTGAGAAGAAAAGCTCTTGCCGTCCTGAGCAATTAACGCTTTGAGCTTTATTTTTGACATTACAAAAGCAGTGTCTTGTTCTCCTTACTCAATGGCATTTGTATTGATACTCCTCCACTCTTTCTCCATATAAATAGTAATTAAACTCGTTATACCTTCTAAATATATAGCCATTGAAAGTGTTATAAGATCTCATAGTTATAACACTTCATACTTTCCAACATACAAGTAATTTCCAGTATTAACATTTACCCCACAAATTCAATAATTTCACCAGCCCCTATATATTATATATTTCATTCGCTAAAATTCATAATGGTTTGTTTTTTTTTTGCTCCCACACTAATATTGCGACAGGACGAACCCCTTTACATCCCTTTATTTTGTAAATCGAAGGGCCAGGTGGATCAATCGCTAGTGCAATTAAATATTTACACTCTCGCGTGCGTTCTCGTATAGTCTAACACGTGTGTCGCACGCGACCGAGTGCAGCAGCGGGCCAACGTACGCCTCGCGCGTAATTAAATTGAGTCTCGGTGCTGTGCTCGCAATCGTTCATTCCAGCAGCGAACCATGACCTACGTGCGTATGTGTGTGCGTGTGCGTGTGCACGTATATGTGTGTGCCCTTCCAATTAGGCTTGGGAAGCTTTGAAAATCGAGCTTAACACGCGAGACCATGCGTCGCCCTCGCAATTAGGCGCATAATTCAAAATTCGCCTATGCGAGCTTACGACTTTGTCCCCTGCGGTGCTGCTTGTCGTCTAATTCGTGTGCGACTGTGGGAATATATTACGGTGTTTTTCAGGATGATAAAAGAATATATATCTATTTAAGTTTAATGTAAATGTCGATTTTTTGAAAAATGGGAACAGTCGATGTTTGGAAGGATAAATTTCCATCGAATAAGAATGACTCGATTAAGTATATACTAACATTATAGTAAAATGTGTATTCTAACTATATTAATCTATAATGCGATTTCGCGTTGTAAGTGTCTCCACTAGTAACATTCAATTATTTTTAACTGATTTTACAATATGTGTTTCTTCTTAATTGAAAGGAAGTTATTTATAGAAAATGAACAATGCTGCTATTCAACAAGTCCATCATATTCAGATACTATAAAAGCGATACACGCGAGCCAGTGTATATGTATTTATACAAATCGAGAACAGAGAAGTGACGATAGATACAGAAGTTTGCTCCCTCAACATACAACCAGCCTCGCATTTCTCGTATATACCTTATCACTGCGCGTCTCTATATAATAAAAGATACACGCAGAGGCACCAGCGTTAAGGCCCAGTGTGGTTAAGCTACTTCGATGGCCATCCCGCCAATTGCTTCGAATTCCAAGCTATACGTTCCTAATTAGAAGTGTGCGATCGGTTCAATTACACGAATATCGATCAATCGCACGCTTATACCAGTATACAGACCCCAGCTATGAGGAAAGGACGAACAATGTCGCAATGTCTCGTGTCTCAGCCTCTCTTGGAGCTTTCGCGTAAGGTTCTGCAAATGCAACAGCGTCGATTCGAGGACGAAAGCCGTTTGGCCATCGTTACACACGTGGATTTTTACCTTAATCCGAGATTCCGGAGTGAAAAAAGATACTTGATCTTCGTCTCTGTAGATTGCACGATTATAGGCGCGTTCTATCTCCTCTTGCTGGTGCGCTTTGCTTTACGGCTTGAGCTGCACACATGTATAATTGCGATTTTCAAGAAAAACGAGAGAAATTCGATGCTTATACACAGGGAGAAACATTTGGGTCATCGGCTGCTCTTAGTGTGTGGTAGAGCGGTAGTATACAACGCTATGTAGGAGAGTCGTTCTCTCTCTCTCTCTCTCTCTCTCTCTCTCTCTTTACCGCGCACCGGCTCGCTCATCGTGTAAAGCCGTGCTTCCAACGGTCTACGGTAACGGCCGTTGCTCCTAATGTTTCTCAGCTCTGTGCATAGCGTCAATTTTTATACACGTATGTACAGATCGATTTGTAGAATCATCTTTTTTTTGCGCTCAAAGCTGCGCAGGTCAATTTATAGCTTTTGAATTGCGTATAAATTTGTCGTACACCAGCAATGGAGCGATTCCTTTATTAGCAGAACTTATTTTTATTTGTTATTCTTGTGATTGTCAGTAGTCTAAGCCATAAGTTTTACACAAAAACTTAACGTATAAGTGTAAAGCAAAGATAAGGAGAATCAGTTCCTATAATATATAAGTAAGCTTTTTTTTATTCAGATGTGTATATATATGTGTGTGTGTGTGTGTGTGTGTGTGTGTATGTATACCAACTTATCAGTGAAAAGTACCTAGATTGTTCTTTCGTTGTTCAGTATCTGTTAAAAAAAACTTGATTGGAAATTACTATCACTCTACATTCGTCTATTTCTACTTCCATGTACTAAGCGTAAATTCATTTGCTTTTTGGCTTGCTCGCGTACCTACATATAATGTGCGCTGATACAGTTTGTCTAATAATGCAAATACATAGCATAATAATAAATGTATTCGTTTACAAAACGAAATTAACACAAACAATAAAATGAACCATGTTTACTTGGCATAATTGTAGAATAAGCCAAATATTACCTTGATTTTACGCAATTACACACTTTAAATATTGACACTTACGAATGTCGATTATTAACGTAGAATATATACATATAAACTGATTATGGATTGCAATTAAAAAAGATTATTCGAGGCACGTAAAGCGGCTGGTAAGTTCCGAAGGCGCGAGAAAAAAAATCGCATGCAGGTCTAATAATAAGCAGGGAATCCCGCGGGCTATAGCTGTCACAATGAGTATACGGCATGAAAAAAGACACGATAACCTCGCAAGACACGGTAAACACGTGCGATCTCACTCTCTCTCTCTCTCTCTCTCTCTCTCTCCTCCAATGCGATCGAAAGAGAAGAAAGGGAAGCACAAAGTGGAGAGAGCGGCTTCCGGGTATATAGAGGACATTAAAATTGATGTCGTCGATCTACGTTGAGCCTCGATCCCCCCGCCAACCTCTCGAGAATTGTCCAAAAGGCTGTCGAGCGGCCTCGGCGGCTCTATAGATCAATTTCGCAGGGGCGTATATATATATAAGTGTACCGGCTGCTGACCGATACACGAGTGGACGTCATAATGGACGGCACGTTCTCTCCCTTGTATAGTCCCGCGCATTATATAGGACCACCCCCGGCGACAACGAGACGCTGATGTGGAACCCGCCGGTGCGTTATATGATGGCAATGACGGGCTTCGCGTTGTATATAGGGGAAAGAGGACGAACCTATATTGCTGTTCTCGCCATTGCATTCGCAGTGCGTTGTTTATTCTTTTTCTTCTTTTTCCTATTTTCTTGATGCTTATTGCTCGGGATATTGAACGCAATTGTTCGTTATTGTGATGAATTATCATGAAAAGTGCGGCACGGAGGTGTGTGCAGTTTTGATTGAATCAAGGAGAATGCAGCCGATGCTATTTTTAAATATAATTCTCAACTAATTAAAGTTGTTCGCAAATAGTTCCACTAGCTGAAAGATTATAAAATTGATAAAGAAATTATATAGGTGAGTCTATGTATTGTAGCTTTCCAGTATTCGTTCAACACTTTGAAGTCAAGGCATTAAATTAATTATTGCTTTTTGGGGAATTTAATTGTATATTACAATATGCACCGTTTTCATTTATTAACTGTCATCATTAAAACATTGGAAAACCAAGAGGAATCGAACCGCTCTACTGGAAGTAAAGTTCAAACAATATTTCCACATTGAACAATAAAAGACAAACTTTCGTTCATATAATATCAGAGCATAAAGCAATTCCATGATTATTCTGATATTACTCTATAAATCTGAATCAGTGAGACTCACTGTTTCGCAATTCGAATTTTGTTAGTACCTGATAAACTCTAAGGAATACACGCAAGAATATGATTTAAAGCGGCAGTACTTTGAAATATGAACTTTAATTTGCAAGTTTTCACAGTTCAAATTAACTTCTTATAGATACAACAGTACAATGTAAACGTTTACGTTTTCAATTTGAAACTATAATTAATAACTTAATTTAGATCTAAAGTAAAGTTCAAATGAAAGTGAATAATTAACTCACTTTTAAAAATGAATTTAGAAAACTAACATTATAATACAATCATTTTTTTTTCTTATATCATTCACTATTATATAGTTTTATCTAAACCTTGACATTTCCCATATTTTACAATACTTTAAACAACTATCGAATTGTGTAATATAATGGATTAAAGGTGAAATAATTAAAAACGGATATTAGTCTATTTATATGAAAGATCAATAACTATCTTAACTGTATCAATATTGTATCAAAAAGAATTCATAGTTATTTTCGACAAAGTATTTCATATAAAATGAAATTTATTTTTCACTTGTCTCAAATTAACAAAGTTAAATATAATTTAAGCGATTATGAGTTAATCATACCGTATGCATTCATATCGTTGGCCATGATAAAGAAATGCCTTGAGCTAAATTCTGGATGATCGCTGGTAACGTATTCTCTGTACATTTTTCGGGATCAATGATGCGTGAGTCACTGAACACATTTATGCAAATGCAGGTATACACATTTACAAAACGCTTCGTTTGACCTCAAGGTTACGAAACGCAGGATTCATGTTTTGTACGCGGGTGCGACTACGTCAGCACGCGATAACATCCCCATGTAAGTATTTCTCTGCGCCATACAAGCTCGGGCAGATATGAAACTTTAATCTACTGTATACTTTTGAGTTAATGCTATGTATACTTATAGATCCCGTACTGCTTTTAATCATTGCGAGAAACTAATCATTTACTATCAATTTGACAATTTTGAAGATGATCCCCGTAACAATTGAATGTATTAATTTGATTTTTATCTGTTTTTAATAAAAATATTTGACTAAATTATAATCCTATAGGCTGTGCTGAAAAATAGAATAAAAATTGTTAATTATTTCCAATAAAAAAGTATAATTGATATTTAGATTAGGTAATGCATTATCCCAAGAGATTATAAAAACAGCAAGGAAAAATATTGTGTTTTATTCAATAGAAGTACATACATTATTAAATATTTCATATCACATTGGCAAGCCTTGACTTTTTTTATATTACAGATATACATTATTTCATCAATCGAATACAACAGTATATCAAGTGAATGAATGACTTCCCATTTTTTTCAATTCAAAAAGCAAATATGTATATATATGTACATGTTCCACTCACGGCACTGTACATATAGAATCTTTTTTTGTGCTTCATATATTTATACTGACCTAAATTCTAAAAATACATTAACTAATGAAACATATTTTTAGTATAATAAATAATAATATTTTTCAACATTACCTACAGATAACTTATGCATAATTAAATGTATTACCTGATTAGATGAATGACGTGCTCGCACATAAATTATTACCATGCATATGCAGTATATGTAGAGTATGTGCATATACTTAACAGTGAAAAAATTACACAATTAAAACATTTAACAACATGGATGTATTTAAATTAACTAAATTAAGAAAGGATCCTTTCAAAGAGAAATCATTTTTTCATCCTCAATTTTGAGAAAAGGATAATGTTAAAAATAATATGAATAAAAATATCTTATTATTTATTTCTTTAATATTGTATAATTATTTAATGCTACTACCAATACAATCTGTTTTAAATTAAATTAAATTTTGAAAGGAGTATTCTGCAAGCGACTAATTTATTAAATTATTCGATAGTATTTGTACAATTCGTATAAGAAATAAACACCACTAATAATACATCCAGCAAAAAGTAGTTGAAAAGCAAGAACAATTTGACTGATTTTCAAATAAGATACATCTGTATTGTCTGGATTAAAATATGTAATATTATCATACATTTTGTTTTGCTCGTTCTGCACAAGTCCACTTTGAACCATTCTGCTTAGAATTTTAGATATATTAGATAAAAATGGATGTCCATCTTTCATATAAAAAACCAGAGGATAATGAGCGACAGCCGATTTTAATTTGTAAATATTAAACAAAGGCTGCTGTGTAAGTATTCTTAAATTATTTTGCCTTAAAATATCAACGAGCGTTAATTGAGGTACCGCTGTTACATACCCTTTTTCAAAAAAATTTAAAATCTCGTTTGGTTCTATGACTTTATACCTAAAACAAATAATAATCTTGTAACCTTGAAAGAATTTAGGAAAGGTTGAAGTATAGAGTAACGTACTTATAGTAAAGTTGAAGCATTAATGGATTCTTATCATCGAGTAAATATTCCCTAAGAAATTGTGGGCCTCCAATTTTTCTATCAAAATCTATGATATCTTGATAATCACGTAGCCTGTGTTCTTTGGTAACAATTATTGAACTTTTGAATTCGCTTTGATAGTAAACGTCTGTAATCATTGCACCTAAAATCCAAATTCCCACTATAAATCTGAACGCTGTCTTTTTTGGTAAACGGCTGCCTTGACTGAAAAGAACCGCATACGCATCTATAATCCTCATACGCTCGTGAATTATACCTAATTGATAGCATTTTTTGACGAAGTACACGAACGTAAAGTATAATATAAAGTTGATTATCATACAAAGCCATATCTTCCATTCGAAAGGCGAGAAGAAATTGGTGATGTTAGCTGGTTCGTAGTGGACATTATCAACGAATACAAATGATTCAGTGCTGTAAATATAAAAAGAGAGATCAAATTGAATTATTTAATAAGCAATATTAGTAAATAGAAGTACAAAATGATATGAAACAAATGATCAATTATTGTGCAATTGAACTGATTTACAGTGACAACACATGGCTCTCTCACTGTTTCAGCTAATCAGCCTAATACTTTATTCATCAGTAAATGATTTATCTATTACTGATGTTCTATATGCGGTATAGCGTATAAAAAATACTTAACATATTTACTAGAGTAATAGAGAATTGAGGAAAATAGTTATCGATAAATAAATTTTAAAATCAGCAATGCCTGTATCAAAATTATCAAAAGAGGTACTCGGCAATAAGAAAACATGACGAGAATAGTATTAAAATCCAGATCGTTTACGCACATTTTTTGCTACATATGACGATCGCTAGGTAGCTAGCGCGAGGATGATACTGCTGAAAGTTTTACATACAAATACGTACATATTTAAATTATCGCACATAAACTGATGTTCAAGTCCGTTCTTCTTTACTCATTAACCTATTACATAGTAAAGTATCTTTTTTAAATCCCTTCTACTTAGATGTGAACAAATTTCCGATCCGAAATAAATTGTTGTATTATCTAGCATTGAAGCAATTTCGGTTCACTGGTAATACGGAATGCAAACTGTTTGTTCGTTGAGCATTTTAATCTAAAGTTTCTACTCCTATACTCTAGATCTCCGCGAACTGAACCCCATTTTATCGTCGACAGACTCAATGACCCCATTTTTCAACTGCGAATAGGAGAGTTAATTAAAGGAAACAGCCATATCTTATCAAGAAGAATAAATTATCATGTGATCAAATTTAAAAAAAAAATAATTCAAAGAATAAAGAAATGATCACAAATAAACTAAGGTTCATTTCGATACTGTCTGAAGGATTCCTTAGAAAGGTGTAGATATTGATAATTTGAAAAAATTTCTTTACAAAATATCCATTCTGAAGCAGACATGACACAGCCAATCAAACTACAATCTCGCAGATATTTAGTATATAATATTAATTAAAATTGATTATCATAAATTAAATTTGGTAATTTAGTGGAGTAACTTTCTAGGTTTTCTGATTTTATCCTCCATGGGTCTTCTGATTTATCTAAGTTTCCCTATCCGTACCATCAGAAGAATACGTACAATAAGAAAGCCTTCAGGTGAACTGGACATGGGAGCTCACCAACCCTTCACCGTGGGTTTTGTCCCTATAACTCCTTTCCACGGAATTACTTTCGAGAGACAGATTTTAGCCCGCTTCATCTAGTGCTTCACAGAAAGTTAACAAATGTGACAAACTTTATAATTTATTATACTTGTTTAGAAAACAAGATTCATAGTAAAATTCCAAGTGCCTGCATTATACTCTTAATGATAATTTGTCAATTTTTTCAAAGTGTTCACGACAAAAAAACAATGATTTGCAGTTTAATGAATTGTGATCTATAATACAAGTTTATAAGAAAGTATAATTGTAATACCTGTAACTTCCAGTAACGTCTAAATAGAATCTTTGTTCCCTTGATGGTAAACCAGAACCATATATGAGATCAGCTTTTCCTTTATATAACCAATCTATAGATTCATCCCATGTCAAAGCTTCGCTACACTGTTGCGAACAATTAATGTTTGACACTTTACAAAAGATATCGATTATAAAACGACCTCTTTGTGGATGTACTGCATTTGGTAATCTCACACCTTCGCTTAAGCGCATGCATTTCATAACACAACCATCACTCGGACATTTTACATCTTTGAATTGAAAAGTGGCATTTTTATTTTCGAGCACAGAATCACAATCATGCATATTTATTAAAGTTGGTCTCATTCTATCAGTTTCGTTATAATTAAATCTTTGGAGTCTCACGTTCCCATCTTCTAAAATTACTATAAAGATAACGTAGATGTATTTTTTTTTCCATATAAAGTTAGCAAGATTTACTAACTTATCTTCTTTTAAGTTAGTTATAATTAAATATTGCGAGTAAGTATTGTGCAATTCTTCGTTAAAGAATTTGTAGAGATTATTTAATTTTTTTGTGAATAAAACACTTTTAACGTTCGACCTCGAAAATCCTAAGATATCTTTGGTCAAGAAAATTTGTGTATAAGAATACAACGATTCATATATTTTGTAACCAACGATTGTTTCATCTGAAATAATTCGAATTATTCTACGATCTTGAATGAAAACTTTTTTCGCGACAGTTGTAAAACATGAGACTAAAGTCTCGGAATTGAATTCTGAATTTTGCGATATTTGTCGAAGGCAAAAATTTGGATATATTATAATAGTAAAAAACACACATGATATCGTAACTTTGCATCGTAATCGAAGCATGACAAAGCATATTTTATTTAAATTATTCGATTATGATGTAGTACGACGATGTAACTGTATTGAATCCGCAAAATGCACTAACAAATGATCATAAGAATTGTGGCACAAGCAGCGATATCACAAAAAAATTTTCCTTTACTACTTTGACCTGAAACCTAATTGCTATTATTTATTAGAAAAATAATCTATGATGATACGTTGCCTGCGTTAAATACATATATTACAGACTTTTAAACTAAGGGTATATTTTCCTGTCTCGAAAATTGTAGTTTTTGCTTAAAATTTATAAGGTACCTACTGATACAAGTATTCCAATTCTATTTATTAAAAATTATCTTGCAAATAAACGTACACTCGTAGTATAAATATAAACACATCCTTAATGAATAATAATTTATTTATTAGTTCATATTACAGTGTATTAATCTAATCTCATCAAATTGCAAACATAGGCAAATATAGTTTCGAAACCAAAAATAATGAATTAAATATTAAGTACATATCATAGACCAATAAATAAAGATTTCAATGAAAAAGCATGCAAAAGCCAAAATTATTCCTAAACTCATAATTTTCAGAGTATAAGTCAATCGTGATAAAGTAATATAATCTGTTTTATAATCTTTATATGATTCAATGGTATTCATGTCCGGCGTCAGTTTAATCTTCACTAAACCATGCTGCTGTGAGAATAGCACTAACCGCGATAAATGAGACAAGTAAGGATGTCCTTTTTTCAAATAAAAGTGTATACTAACGCGATTAACCTCTTCGTTAATCCTGTAAAGTCTATCGAAGCTTACGTTGAAAGCTGTAGCGTCTATTATTATATTGTATATATAATCAGAGGCCATTATAAACGTATCTTTTTCTACCAACGCATCAAAAACATTTGAAGGCCGTAAAACTTGATACCTACAAAATAATATCGTATTAAGTATTTCAAAAATATTATTTATCACCTGGGCATGGGTCCAGCTACCTTTTAAAGATATTCTGAACTGTAGAATCGTTCTGAGTATCGAAGAAGTTCCGAAATATATCCAAACCACCGAAAAGAATCGAGTTGTCTCGACTTAATTCGGAAAGATTACGTAATTTATCAGAGCGCTTACTCAATAATACACTATTGAAATCAGAGATATAAAAACTAGTTACTATAAAAGTATAAACCATCCACATGCTAAGAAGAAGCCTTAGACCAGTGTTGGATGGGTGTTGCTCAATTCCACGCTGAAGTGTTATTGGAAAAATATCGAATACACGTAGTTTTTCTTTTATGTATCCTAAGCTATAGAACTTTCCAATTAATTTTATCAAACAAAAGTAAAAAAACATCGATAAACATATGATTATCCAAATTGTCGGTTTGAATATATGGAAAAAGGCAACAGAGCTCGAAAAGCTTGTTGTATATTTACCCATAAAATGATAAGATTCATCTCTGCAATTACAATTATTATTATAAAACATGGGAATATATATCGCGCTATTTTATTAATTGTTATTTATTCAAATATACCTGTACATGCTAGTCAAATCCAGTTCAGAAACTTGATGAGATAAAGGAGCACTAGATCCATGAATAACGTCTATTCCCTCTTCGTTGAGCAACTTTTCGACATCATCCCACGTATAGCGAGTAATGTACTTTGCATATGTTATATTTATATTAAAATATTGTGCAAATATATTGATGATAACAGATCCAGTAGAATTATGTGTTTCATTGTAAATATATAATGGTAAAGCAATACTATCAGTAACACGTAACTGCTTAAGAACGCAGCCTTTTGTTGGGCAAATAATGTCGTCAAAAGGTTCTATTTCTATATTTTCCTTAAGAGTGAAGTTGGAATAACAATGAGTTGTGACTTCCAGATGTGGAGAAATGTAGTTGGTAATATTTGATCGGAAGTAACGTACGGTAGCTTCATGAGGATTAGTCATTGAAATAAATACAAGGTAGATATATTCATTAATCCACATGTCATTAAAAAAACTATCTATTTCCGTGTTATTCATGTTAGTCATAATAATATATTTCGAATATATATTGTGAGGAGTTTTACGAAAAACTTCTTGTAATTTACTCAAATTGCTTGCAAAAATCATGTAAAGATGATTAAATTCTTCAAACGTAGATGTTCCTGACCTAACGGAAACCTTTTTATACGAATATATAAATTTAAATATACCATTTACTACTACTTCTTGATCAAGTACAAAAATATTTATTGGTATATATGCATCACTAAGATTTAATAAAGCCGTTTTGAAACAAAAGGAGAATACTTTCTCAGAATTTAACGGTGCAAAATATTTTTCCGTTAGCGTAATTGCATTATTTGTCAAAAATATATACAATAACACAAGAACTATTCTTGATACGTTCATGTCGGGTCTTTCAAATTTAACTTATATATTGTGCAGAGTTCAAACACGACTGAGTACAATATAAATACAAATTTTTTCGATTATCTTTAAAAGTTTAATTGTACTTGTGATAATCTCGCTATTTTGTAAATATTATAGTCAACTTCGCAGTGTTAATTATCATATTGATTGCGACTTGTACAAAATATTTTGTAACTAGTACAAGTAGCCAATTTTTAAATCGATCAAGTGATTAGCAAATTTTAGTCGTAATAGATATGAGCAACTCGAAGTAAGCTCATAAAGTGTAGTTGTAAAGCTAAAGAACATATACATACATAGTAAACATACATCATTATATTTAGTAATGAAAATCAATTTATATAAAGGATTTTGAATTTATGAATAATGATTTCTTCTACTTTGCTAAAAATTTTGCGTTATTTTTCCATGTATAATTCGAAATATACTTCGCATAAACATAAATATAAAAAAATAAATAAATAGAGCACCTAATTCCGTAGACCCTTCAATGGAACAAGACGGGAATGGATATTGGAATGGAAATAGATTCTTCTATGAAACAGCCTCGATCAGATTGGATATTGTTATGAGTTTCAGCAATAATTTTAAATGATATTTTTAAAACATGTGCTAGTGTATTGTCCATTACTTTTATTATTATAAAACATTTTTTAATATCTAATTAGTAACATTTTAATTAAAGGCAATCCGAATGTTTTTTACCTTAAGTTTTATTATAAATATGTGCATCGTAACACGCACACTTGAAAGTAAATCTATCTTTCTTAAAATTTAAAAAATTTCAATATCTCGAAACTAAAACATTTTCAAAGAATTTATAAACATTTTTTGCTATCATATTTGTTTTATCGTAAAACATAAAAAAAGAAATCCATCCTTCAAAACACTCCTTGATTTGTATCAATCAAAATAAATTAAAATTTCGTTTGGCTTACGAGTCAATTCATCATTTGATGTTATTCTAGTCTTGTAATAATATCAAATAAAGAATTAATTGATCAACCAACTGGATTTTAATTTAATTTGAATGATAAAAGAAATCCTTCTCAGATATCTATAGTCAAACAAAATCTGTTCGGTCCAATATATACATGCACATAAATATTTTATATATTTAATTTTATGTAACATCCTTCGTAAATAAATTCCAGCATTTCAATTTATCATTCCTATTTCCGCTTATAAATAGCAATACATGCGTAAAACTGAATACGATGATTTCCTCCTTCAACTGTATTCGTGCCTAGGGAGATGCTCTGGCTCCCTTGAGGTCTGTTTGTCTCTTTCTGCGAATTTAGTAAAACTGAAATTATCTCTTATCCTTCAACAAGATATTTTCTACTATTAGTCATCGGCCTTCTTTCTTCTTATTTTTTATATTCTTATTTATTTATATACAGTATTTATTTATATTCTTTTTTTTTATTCTATCTTTCGAATTTATTTATTATAACTTATATCTTTATTATTTTTTAAATTTTTATTATAATTTTATTATATTTTTATTATATGATTGGTATATAAAAATTCGAATATTTCATATAAGTGATATTTTGACTAGTGATCATCGCGCTACATTTAACACTGTTATGAAAAATTAATATTTTTTATGTTAATGCCCAAAAAGAGGTTATTTTTAGCTTATTTAAGCGTTTTAAATCGTTTTTCCGCTGTTGTCTTGAAATGAATCGCTCCTCGCAAAAAATGTTCAATAGAGAAAAGATTATTTTTTTTTTTTGTGTTCTACAACTCTTACATTTACCACTTTTATGAAAAACTAGTATTTTCGATCGCTCATAACTCTGGAACGAAAAATACTAATAACTCGTTCTAGAATGTAAATTCAACTTATTATCTATACTTTTGATATCTCTTTTGTAAAATTTTCTACAATGTATATTGGCCTTACAATAAAGGCTTAAAGACAATCATGATTTTTCAAATAGTTTAATTAAATGAGGATTAACTCGGCCTTTAGGGCCCATTGGGACTAGCGCTGAGACATGTATCTCATATTTTATGCCAAAAAACATCTCTGTAATGTTTCAGCAAAATCCGTGACCCGAACAGTGTGAACTCTCCTTCTTAGTAAAGAAAATACTAATAAAGTATTATTTTAAAAAATTATTAGTAAATGTCATCGCATCTTATTAATATCATATATACATCGCCTCCTATTACACATACTAGTATATTTGTATGTAATTGAATGTAAATATTTGTGTGTGTGTGTGTGCATGTTTGTACTTTGTGTTGTAGTTTGATTCACATGCCAATAATAAACATTGCAAATAGTAAAACGAAGCAGAATTGAAAAAAAATATGTATCACTACATGTAATTACAGAAAATGATGAATCTCATAATTGATTGTAATTTGTAAAAAATAAAAAAATATAATTACAAAAAAAGTATTAAATAGTATAATTAAATACCGCAAAGATTCCTTACCTTACCAACTTTTTCAATTAACGAAATAATTAAATAATAAAAATTCCTACGAATAAAAAAAAATTATTTTTTATATTTTCTCATAAAAAGATATTTTATAATTTAATTTACAAAAAATTTTATCTTCGCACCTGTATATTGTCGGCACGGTGGAAAAAGCTGCCATCTGAATGCTCAGTTTGGAAAACGTTCTATCTAGTTAACTCATTTTTTTCATCTTTAAATTATATTAGTAATTGCTGCATAAACATGAAATTTCATTTTATATTGAAACCTTGCCATCAGTCTAAATTATCTCGTAGATAGAAAAGAAAAAAAGGAAAAAATCTTTGGTGTCCTTGGAAGCAAGAATTAATTACCACGAAAGAAAAATACGCGTTCGCAAAATAGAACCTTATCTAAATCGAGAAAACAGATAGGACCTTCTTTCCATTGAGACGACAATATATACTCAAGTATCATGACATAATAATTTTGAAAAATTTATACCTTAGCATTAAAATAAAAAAAATGATGTTACTCAATAAGCAGTGCAATAAATATAAATTGCGGAAAACCTTCTATCCAAATGTTTGTGAAGAACAAACTAGTAGTTCAAAGCTTATTTTAACAAAATAAATGCAAATTCTTCTAAATCTATAATATGTATATATATATATATATCCTCGAGCTGCTGCCAAGAGTCGAATATAAAAGAAAATAATCGCTCTCTTACACGTACAGATCATAATATCTCGCAAGAGCGTGAGAGACGAAAGTTTATGAAAAACCGTAAAAAAATGAAAGCTCCAGTCGGCGGAACTGGATGTTGGAGAAGACTGCCGCATTATAACGATTCCCCGCGAGCTCTTTAAAATTTCACCCCATCGCGCACATGCTCGCTGGTCAAAGAAAGGTTATACGCGGCTAGTGCAAAATACGAGGCCGTGAAGGGGACGTGGGGGTGAAAATGAATATCCCTGATTTATCGCCCGTTAAGCAGAACGTGTTGCATGCAGCGCGATTTTATGACCGAGCTTGATACACGTATAATACACATACACGCACACACACACACACACAGACACACGTAGAGACACTTGTATGCGCGTATACGAATGAGCGAGCATGTAGGCGAGGACAGCACACTAACCCGCCAGCGCTGAAAGATTGACCGTGACCCTGAAATCGTGCACCGATAGAGCGACAGCGCGGGCGCCGGCTTCTCTCTCTCTCTCTCTCTCTCTCTCTCTCTTTCTCTCCAACGCGCGCGCTCGCTCACTCCCTTTTTGCTCGTACAGTTCAAGTGCAAGGTCAATGCAATGGGCAGCTTGCCAACTGTTTGCACGTATGCTCACCCACCCGATTGCCATTTTGCTCTCCCGCCCTCGCTACTCTCTCTCTCTCTCTCTCTCTCTCTCTCTCTCTCTCTCTCTTACTCACTATCTATCGCTCGCTCTCGATTCTATTTTCTTTGATATCGGTATACAGCATATATATTGTCTGTTTGTGCAAGTAGTTATGCTTTACTTGCTCTTATTTGCCTTAGCGCTCCTTCGCTCGCTCCCGGCCAGCTGATCTTTTTCAATTAAAGATTTCAATGTTTGCGGAAAATTAGAGGATGCCTGATTTATTATTTACCCGTGGCTACTAAAGCAGCACGGGCTCTTCAGTCACAGTCTAGTAAGCTTTACCGTAACCGTATAGAGTTGCGAAAATTCGATTTGAATTGATTCGCACAAGGGTAAGTGCACTGAAAATGGCACAATCGATCTTGAAGAAGGATTGAATTACAATTTATTTCATGCGAGTACACGTCGGATTAAGAAAATAGTCTTTTTCGAAACTCGTGCTCAATATATAACAGCTTAAAATTGCAAATATACCGCTATAAATATGAGTACAAGTATCTGCCAAACCAGAATTTATTAATGTGATGAGCTTTGCTATTTACAAATTATGTAACACAATTTCTATAATGTCAGTTATGCAAAAATCGATAAAAGAAAATACGCACTGTATCGAAAAAATCTATACTTTCGATCCGTCACTATACTTATTAAAAAAAATCATTTCCAGTAGAGTCACGACTATCGAGCTTCAAGGGTGAGTCTCAAAATAAATATAAAAAGGAGGTTTTATTACACGGCAAACAATACTACGTATACGCAGATATAGAGTCGTATTTTTTGTATTTATACGTATATGTACTGTAAGCTCTGAACCCGCAAATACGTAATGTATTAAATCTGTCAAATAGAATAATGAATTCATAGAATATAACAGTTTTTATTCAATTTCATTTAAAAAGTATTTACTGATTTCGACATAACATATTTTAAATGAATTTCAACTCTTGAATCGAAAATCAAGAATATAAGTAAAATATGAGCCACAGCACTGGACTTCATCGAATAACAAACTTATACTATCACTTAGTGTTTGATATTTGTGAAAAAATTAACCCCCATACTCAACTCAGCATTTTAAAATAATTGAGTAAATCGTACAATATGTTTAATTTATACAAATAGCTGCAGATGAATACAACAAGACAATCATTTTTAATAAAGTTTTTTAACTTCCTCTTTAAAGGGGTCAAACTTTTTATCTACTTGGTTATTTTGTATAGGTACTCTAATCTACGCTACCTCGTTTTATTCTGAACTAAAATTTTTAATATTTTGAAACCACTTTATTTTTGTTAGCTTCAATATTAACACTTCATTAATAATGCTAATATTGATATTTTACTAAAATTAAGGAAGATCGCGATCGCGTGCGATGCAGTAATATTCATATCGTATTATGATTTACAATATTTTAGTATAATTATAATTTCACTTCTACGATTCAGTAATCCAAAATAATATTTTAACTTTGATCTCATATCTTGTACACCTGATCCGATTAAAACTAAAACTGAAATATAATAACCATACGAATAAAAAAGCGCAGCCTGAAACGAAAACTTTTTCTGATATTCTATCTAATCTTTTTATCCCATTTTCTTTTTTTTTCTGTATTCTTTATTGTAATACTTTCTCTCGTTAATCTCTTTATTTAATATCTCTATTTAAATCACTTTTTCACTTTCTATATCGTTATTAATCCTACATTCATGTCTGTTGATCCTTGTCTTTATTTGAGATTTGGAAATTGAAATTCTCAATTGTATTTCTGCACTCTGCCGGCGGCGAGGCGACTGATAAGACACGCAAACTGTGCTGCAACCGTACCGGATTATAATATCTCCAGCGATTGTTTTATATAGAACTTTGCAATTTCCTCGGTTTAAGAAGACTTTTTGCATTGAAAATCTTCCCTTTTCCACTTGTGTTTCTTCAATTTTCTCGTATTCATACGGTAACCGGATTGCATATCATCTTTCCAACCTGTGTACGAAAAATGCAATATATATATTATTAAATAGAATGTACTTATGAATAAGCAGAATGTTAAAATAAAATATTAAAATAAAATATTATTATTGGGCTTCTGTATTTATAAATATAAGGGCTCAAACTCACAATTTTTAATATTAAAATCCAGACGCTTGAGGCACGAATAAAAACACCAGATTGGCTTCTTTAAATAGTTTTATTGACATTGTTGTATCTTGAATCACGTTAAAATGAGATTATAAACTTAATTTGTTATGTAAAATGTTATTATTACTATGTATTAAATATAATGTTATGTATGATATCAAAAAAAATCTTTTGCTTAATGCGAAAAGTATTTTTAGTCCATGATTTGTATGAGATGATTGACTTATGAGCGATTTGCTTAGAATACATTTTGCTAGAAATTAGAATATGCTATTTATGAACTATCACAGAAATTTCGTATTTTCTATTGTTAACAAATACATTTTAACAAATAAATTTTAGAATTTACATACATTTACATTTTGTAATTTGAGAATTAACACCAAAGAAGATAAATTTAACCTCCTAAAATTGTTATTTAGATGTATGTGATAATTTGGTTTTCCATTTTTCAGACAACTTAGTGATTCTCTGGAGATCAAACTATACAATCGAGCGAATGACAAGACTCCAATTTGAGCACAATGCTTTAGGATATGGAAGATTATCAGTTACCTGATCAAACTCGGATATTAGCCACGAATTTCCTTCTATTCAATGAGACGGTAAGACAGTTTTACTACTTTATAATCGTAGAATTCAATCGCCGTGACGAGCTGAGAACGATTATAAATGTTTGATTGATAGAGTTAAGAAAAAAATCAATAATTATTATTAGCAGCACATACAGGACTTTGACGTAAGCATATATAATAGTCCGGATGTCAGTTGATATATTTGTGACATTCTGTATAGACATAAAGTCACATTAAAGCAATCTGCCAAACTATACTTACGTATAAATAAGGCAAAGGATCTTAAAATATCAGGACGACCTTACCCCTCGTGACTTCTCACCTTTCCGATCCAAGCATTGCCGTCTTTTACTCACTGGACTGCACTTCCATCTCTTCACCCTTTCCTCCTTCGATCATAAAAAAACAATTTCGAGCTGTACACGAATCCTTCGACTCGCCATTTTATTGTTTCCTATAGTGTGCCTCCACAACTCATATTCCAAATATGTAAATACCGCCAACAGTCCTTCGGGAGTTATATTTTTCTTACTTATCTGCATTACGCTATAGCATCGATCCAATATTGTACAGAGCTTTCTCATCGAAAGCGCAGCAGCTTTGATTTTTGTTTATCAAGATGCAGTATTTTAGCAAAATATTTTGATTATTGCGTGTAAAAAAACTGTGCAAATTATTCTTGTATAATTGAATAGCAACAAATAATTAATAGATGTGTACATAATTATAATTGATGATACTTATTCTTGCAAAATGATTATACGTATAATGATAATATTAGATGTCATGAACCGTACATTGAATACAAATATCGCGTATATGTCACGATGACTGCATGCACGGCATTGACTGGTGATATTTTTCAAGAGTGGTTGAAAATCATAGTACACCCAACATCCTACAGGAAACAGACAATTATTGCAAAATCTGTATGTTTACAGGGAAATTGTTAGTTCCTACATAATTGTAACTATTATAATTTATGATCCTATCTTAATGTTAGAAAAATGTTATTGTAAATAATTACAGTTATAATTTTACAATAATTGAAAAAATAAGTTTGCGACACTATAAACATTACAATTAATTTTTTCACTTGATTTCATTGTTTTCCCGTAAAATACTTATGCTTTTTTGTTTAAAAATTATAATTAAAGATAGATTTCACTTCAGCAGATTCTATATCCGAAAAAATTTACAAATTCCGTTAATACTATTGAAGTATGCACTTACATTTTTCAATGTAATTTTTTCATTTATTATTTAATCGATATTTTTTAATAATTAAAAAGTAAGCGCGTATTTATTTTCAAAAAAGGATAGAACAGGCATTTGTGCACAGCAACTATAATTGATTAGCACAATTATTATTTTCAAAGTGTGATATTTTTCAATCAGCCTTCTCGCAGTAACTGTCCTGTAATTCATCCGAGTTTAGTCGAATACTTAAATTTAATTGACATGTCCAAGAAGAAGAAGGAGAAGGTCAGGATCTTCATTAATCATTGATGTATCTCAGCTCGTATCGCAGCTCTAACGATCCACCAGTACCACGAACTCGTCCTTCATGACACTGCATCCTTTAATCCTCTAAAAATCTTGTCATCCCTTCCCCCCTCTCTTTCTCTCTCTCTCTCTCATACTCTCAACTCAGCCAGGACCTTCTTTCATGGAAAAATTTGTGCAGCTCACAGATGTAAAAGAGCCCCGGATCCAAAAGTAGTTTGGTTTTACAGTTGGCGCGTGACGTGGCCGTCCTCGAGCCACCAGTCGAACGAGCTGTCAATCGATAATCGATCGCGAGGTTCGTAGCCCCCGCGCAACCCCCGCGCTCTCACTGACCCTGGCCTTCCATTCGACTCTATACGAGCTGGCCGGAAAAATCCCCGAGAACTTACTCGCGATCGTGACGCTCTCCTCGGGCGGCGCAACGAGGTTCAAGGTCGGCGTCGCGACGACGGGCGCTGGGCGTCACACCGTCTCTCCACGTGCCTGTGCTTTTACAGCTCACTCTTCTTATTTCCTCGGCGACGACTGTTTTCCTTCTTTCGGACGTTGCTGCTGCTGCTGCTGCTGCTGCTGCTTTGCATCCGACACGATCGAGGTTTGACTCTTGTCGCATTTTCAAATTCCGGAATATTTTTGGCCTATTTTATAAAGCCACGAGATAATCTTACGCTTATTGTTCATTCTTCGGTTCGCAATCTTTATAGTCCATTCATTTGAATTTCTCATTTTTGTGTAGAAGGGCTTGTGTACATGCCGGATTTTTAATATTTTATGGTTGCTTTAATGAGGGTGTGCATACTAGCTATTATCACGTGTACAATTATATCGATTGGTTTCGTACAAAGTGCAGAAAACATGGAAAACTATCTTGATAAGAAGTTAAAGAAAGATGCATTTTTACTTTCAAAAAGTGTCCCGTATCGATTAACATAAATCCCATTGTTTCATTTTGCCAAAGAATGATATAGATATAATATAGGAATCTTTTTACAAACATCTATAGTAAATTCTAAGTACTGAATGTCGCACTTTTTTGATAGTATAAATACTACAAATAAATTTTTTTAAATATGTTTTTTATGCAAATAGAATTATTGAAGTCAGTATTTCATGAAATTGAAAATGGGCGTCTGTACAGAAATGATTTTTGGGTGCATGATTCCTTCACATTTTTTTTCGAAAAGAGTAATTTCGTATACTACAGACATTCAATTAGCATTCGTTTACAATGTGTAGATATACAGAAATATGGTGAAACGTCACGATTTTAGCTCAATAATCCTGACTTCATAATTTTATTCTTCAAAATCTCAAAGTCAATGCCATCCATTCTGGGGCTGTTTTTTTTTTTTTTTATCTAGAGCAATGTAATATTCGGCGAAGCTATAAATTCAGTTTAAAAAATCATTTTCCTGATATTGGCCATACATTTGGGTCTGTTTAAACCCAAAGTAGACATATTTTGAATAAAGCTATTTCTCTGTAAGAATTGGTTTGCATTTTCTGATATGCTTTTAGCAGTGACTTTTTCACCCAACTATTTTTAAATATTTTGTATCGATTCCTTACGTAACTAGAATCTGTTTCAAAGTTTAAATTAGATGTAAATTTTTTAAAGCATTCTATCTTTTTTGTTTTAAAAGTTCTTTTGGCTTGAGCGTACGTTTCTTTACAGTGTAGTATACAGGTCTACCTTATTTTTCGATAATTGCTATTTTTTGTACGCTGCTCTATGGAGACTTTTGCTTCCTCACAGAGGTGTGACGTCGAGAGGCGACGCACAAATGTTATTAAAATATATTTTCGAGCCTGGACTTGCGTCCAATAGCTCGGGACTCTTTATGGGAATGTTCTTTGGGAGTGTGTGTGTGTGCGTGCGTGCGTGCGTGCGTGCAAATGAATCCCTTATTCGCCCAGCGAGCAATTTGCCCCTGAACGAAGATCGGAATATGCTTGAACTAATCCAGCGATCTCAACGTTAATTGAGTCCTGAATCTGTTCAAGAATGTTTTGCGTGTGTGTGTGTGAGAGAGTGTATAGACAG
>UELV01136016.1:0-18922 GCA_900490015.1 Megastigmus stigmatizans | reverse complement strand
CTCTCTCTCTCTCTCTCTCTCTCTCTCTGCTTCGCGCACCGAGAGAGGGAAAGAGAGAACAGAGAGAAGCACAACGGAGCCAATAAACCTCGGTAGTCCGAGCGCCCCGAGAGATTTCAAGATTCCAACACCCTTCCCTTTTTTTCCTTTCTACAGCGTGTGCAGCGTGTGTGTATACGCCTCGCCTCCTCTGTTGCTCTGCTGCTGCTGATGCTGCTGCTGCTCCCTTTCCCTATCCCCCACTTCCCTTCTACCTTCTGCGCCCTTCCCTTGCGTGCAGCGTTTCTCTCGCTGCAGATAGTTTTGCGCTGCACACACTCTGCGTGCAATGTGTGTATACGCAGGCGCGCGACCGGCGCGTCAACAGCTGACCTTCGCAGTCGGTCAGCTGTTTGAGAGAGGCATGTCGTCGAGAGCTCGGAATACCTCTTTTTTTGCGCGCGCGATCGCGACGCGCTCTTCTAATTCTTTTCTTTTTTGGGGAGGGAGGCACGAGTAGACTTTTTGTGAGGCACAATTTTTATCGCGATTGTTCTTTTTTTTTTTTGCAAAGGGAGGGCTTGCACGACCTTTGAAGAAAGTTTGAAAGACTCTTTTGGGGGCTTTTTTTCTGGGAATGGTGCAAAAGACATTATTATGATGTATTGTGGGAAAATGTTTCATTTGTGATAATAGAATTAAATTCTTTGCGAAATCTTGAAAAAGATCTTTGACCGAAGTCATCATAAAATAAAATCCATCTATACATAGCAATTAGGCTTTGAATTTATCTAATAAAACCTGTACAATTTTCATTTTGAATTGCAAATAATTATAATTTATATGCGTCAATACAAACACCAATGATTTGTAATTGTTAATTTAGTCAATTATTACGTAATGAATATAAAAATCAAATAGACAGAAGATTTCTCGGCCTTATATAAGTACTCAGTGGTGATATTCAAAAGATGATTTCATTAGTGCGGGCTTACTTGAAAAATTGTGATTCACGACGGAAATATTTTAACTTGAAAAACTTGAGTATATACGTGCATCCTTTATTTTTAAAAACTGTAATTGAGATGTCTCTTCTGTCAAATTCCTTTCTTTGTAATAAAAAGAAGAGGATAATAATTAAATAGCTTTTTAACGACTCATAAGAACGGCTATACAGGTCAAAACACAAGCACGAACGCTGCTTATTTGCCTCAAAGCCCGCAGATAATATCTTCAACTAAAATATAACAGCGTACAGTTTTTAAAATACACGCGAACTACAGATAAACGATATATTTCAATTAGCGATAAGATAAAAAAGCTCTCGCGGCTTGTCGCAACCCAGAATCGCAGTGTATATCACAAAGGCGATTGTGTAATGTGTGCCCATCAATGAAACAGTAATGACCTTAAAGAACAACAATAACCCGACAGTCATAATTTATTTTAATCTAATACCCCACCCCCTTCCTCCCCCGAAATCACAATTAGAATTTCGAATGTCTTCTCGCGTACAATAATGTCGGTCGTCGGGAAAAAGAGAGGAAAATCCTTATCCGAGTGCTCTCTTACCACATCGAGCCTTTCGTTTATTTCTGCAGAGTCGACCAATGGAATTCGACGGTGTAGCGAGTTGGGCGTAGAGGCCGGCAAACAGAAGCGCAGTAAGGAGATCATGAATTGGGCGAGGAAAAAGAGACGCACAATTCGCAGGGAGGACCTGTTGGCGTATCTCGCTGGAAAACCACCGCCACCTAGACCACATTCGCACAGGTAAAACTGTCCTATACGAGTACTATTCAAATGGGTTACCAGGACTTTTTTTAGTTTTATTTAAAATTAACTCCGACGATTATTAAGAGATTTGGGAATAAAGCTGTCTGAATCATTTTTCTTGGTTAACGTCTTATTCAATTGGAAGCATTTTTAGCCGAAATAAATTTTAAAATCTTATTCAAAAGTATCTAAAATTATGGTTATATTTTCAGTTGTTGCCAATAGAATATAATGTTTTTATGAAAAAATTAATTTTTATATTTAACAACGTAATAATGTTAGCGTGACGTTTTTAACTAGAAAAATAACCAATAATTATCCAAAATATCGTTAATGTTTCTACCAAGAAAATTCAAAATTTTAAACATATGATTTATCGTTGAATGACAAATTTATTAACGTCTGCGTAAAATTTTGCAGGAGTTCACCGAAACCCCGTATGATGGTGTGCAGTTCGCCACCTTCACAAAGTCCAACAGCAAGTATGGTCGTGTCCTCGACACCACCACCGGGTAGTGAACAAGATCCAGAATTGCACACATTTCGGGAAGCCATCGCACTCTCTGGTACGTAGCTTTATATCGAACGAGTTTTTTTGGCACATATCGAGAGTTATAAATAGTAAAGAATCTTTGGTGAGTTAGTACTTCTGGAAAATGTTGGAAAAGGAACTTAGTCATTGTTAGTTAATCAGCTGCTTAATAGTAATTACTTTTAAAGAGCTGTTTTTTTTTATTTGCGAAATGCTTTTTATTTCATTATTTAATTTGCAAACTATAGTTTTAATTACTATTTCAATTATATTAAATTACTATTGTTTGTATATGAAATGATTAAATTATAATTATTTTAGACTTCTTTTCAAAATGAATTGAAAATGCACTAATCGCCTTGATTTTGTAAGACGTGAATTACATTTTTCATTCTAAATATAAATAAAAATTTTCAGAAATAACTATTTTAATTGATTTAGTATTTAAAAATGAATATATAATTAAAAATAAACTTACTTTAACATACAACAGTCTTTAATAGTAACACATTTGTAATAAATTATGAATAATGAATTCATTTTATTAAAATTACATTAATTGAACGTGAAAGGTATGCTTTATACCTTTTTCAAAAGCTTTAAACAGATTTGTGAATATAAAAATATTTTGCATTGATTAACCTGAATACACGCGTGTAATTAAAACGTTTATATGACTAATATTACTACTTTTTTAATGTAACTAATTTTTAGAATTTAGAACTAATTTAGAACCACAGTTATTAAATTTGATGAAAATATTAGTTAGAACTGGTTTCTTTACATTTCGTGCAATTTAAAACCTCTTTTCTATAATTTGTCTTTATAGCATCGTTTTGAAACTAGAGACTCACTAAGTGACAGACAAATCAGGACAGTAATAAATAACGATAAAATATTTCTTAGAAGGCAATCGGTTCAAATAACAAAATTCTTCCAACGTTAAAATTGTCCATCCAGTTTCGAATTACTCTTAAATTTCACTCGCGTATCAACAAAGCGTACATTCCCAGATATATAATATAAGAAGTCCAATAATGTATCGAAAAACTTTTAGGTTCGCCAATATCGCGGCGCACCGGCAGACAGACCGAGCTCTCGGCCTTCATCAGCAGCGAGTTTGCCCGGCATCATAAACGACCGGCGTCCCACGACGTCGACATGGGCTCACCCACGCATAAACGAACGCGCTTCATGTAACAGTGCGCGAAGCCTTGTATAAAAAAGCAGCCACCAACTGTACGTGCTCACCACTCCTTATATTTCTTTTTCGTTCCCTATATAAATTAATTATAATTACAATTGAGATGCGCTACGAGAGATGATTGGTGACACGGCGTGAGACACAATTCATTCTCCAAGCCTATATACGCATAGGTGTATAAATCGCGTATAATAACAAATATTCTTTGCGAAGTTCGCCCTAGGAAGGAGTTGATTATTTATATACACACAAGAAAAAAAAAAAAGAAAACAAAAAGAAAGTGACTGCGTGTGTATGTGAGTGCGAGTGTATACGCGTGTGTGTGGGAGAGAAAGGGTGAGACAAGGGAGCGAGAGAGAGAGAGAGAGAGAGAGCATGTTCGATCGACGGTTCGGCGCTTCGGCATTTCTTGCGTTACTTTGATGTGCTGCTACTCGGGGTTTTCGCTGTGCACAAGAAACGACTAAGCTACCAAAGAAAGTTTTATGGATCTCGAAATTCAGGAATGTGGGATCGACGGACATCGGGTCACTTTTTGTTAGTTTCAGATGTATGGTTTTTCTAAATGTTTGGTTATCGTACTATTATTGGTTCTTTTTTTTTTATTAAGATAAATTTCAAGTAATTAGAAATAATTGTGTTATTGTAAAAGTTAAGTAGTTGGAGAATATTTGGAATTGGACATTGGAATTTAGTTGATAATAAATTAAAGAAGTACATTTAATCAAAGAATTTGTTGGGTTAATGTTATGAGTAAATAGAATATTACTAATTAGGAAAAGTAAATAAGTCATCAATTGGTATCAATGATACTTAATCTATTTCACAATAACAAAAAATGTCCGTGTCTGTGATCAACCTAGCGACGTTTTAGTCAAAAATCGAGGTATGAAAGATTGTCAGGCGTTTAACGAACTCGAATACTGTCCGAACATTCATCTTTTGTATTCACGTAGTTTTTTTTTGTATTTAGTACCTTGAAAAGAAGGAAAAGGTGTGTTTATATAATGGTATAATTTTCGGATAGAATAGTGACAGTGTCGTGAATAAATTATAGACGTGGCAATTTTCTTCCTTCTCCCGCTTCTTGTAAAAGTTCTTGAAAAGCATGAAATGCAATGACGTCGTTTCGGACGTGCTCATATACTGTTTAAGTGCCGATAACAAAAGGGATGTTTGGGGTTCGTTGTAGATACAAATATTATGGACGAGAAATCTTACATGCGGGAAGGAAATTGTATTTTAGTGATGTTACTTCCACAGCTCAGTGACAAGACTTTTTTTCATTTTTTTTTATAACTGAGTTTGGTTATAATGCGGAAAAGCAAAATTTAGATGATTATTTTAACTAAGAAAATGTCTTGATTATCATCTAAATATTATAATTTTTCTTTTTTACTTTTGCTATAGTAATATTTTTTTTAAGTCTTAGAAGGGTGTAAATGCCTGCACCATTTTCTGTAATATTAATGTAGTATGTTTGGTTAAAATTATTAGTTTGTAAATGCTTCTTGAGAAAAATGTAATTGGTAAAATTTCCTAATCTATATTGAACAAGTAAATAGCTTAATTTATATTGTAAATATAATGCTAAAGGAATACCGAAAATACGATCAAAGTTTAAATTTTCTTCTGCTGATAGACTCGATGAAATTTTAAGCAGATTGTCATGCTTATTATGCAAAAAAGAACAATAACTGAAAAATATTTTATATCTGAATGAGAATCTGCGCCCTAACATTATTAATTTTCTTCAATAAATTAAATTCAATGTTATAATAAAATATTGCATAAAACTATTTTCGTAGGTTAAATTAGTAAAATTAAGCTATAAAGATTTGAGATAAATTTAGACAATTTTCTGCTAATTAAAGGAATATAAAAGTTATTTTTAATTCTTTATATTTTATTAATTTAACTTAAGAAAATAGTTTTAACATTTTCAGAATTGATACCGTATATTTCATAATTAATGAAAAGGCAATAGTATTATATTCTAAATTAACGAATTTTAATACTCAAGCCATAATTAACAATAGTCTTGCTTATAATCGGTTTGTTTGACACGAAGAGACGTGTTTCTGTTCATAAAAATTTGGTATTTGTAAAATAAAAACATAATTTTTCAATGGAGCCTTGGATTTTTTTTCACTATGCAGTCAGCGAGGCAGTTACGACTGTGTTGTGTATGCAACATCACACAAGAGAATGCAGATTCGACGATTGAAAAGTAGTAAATACCTCGAATCATCCCGTATGTTATGCGGCGTGTAAAGTGTGATAAGAATGACAATGTTTTAGTGAATGCACGAGCGATTATACAGAAAGTTTTCTTGGTTTTATTTAAAAGTAAGTCAAAATAAGAGTGGAAGTAAGAATAGGAAAAAAGGAGTCGCTGCCCTTGCTTAATATAACTATTGTTATACTTTACTAGTAAATTGTTATTTTGATGTCTTTAAGAATAAAACAATTATAATCTTTTTCCATAAGCTTCTGTTGCCAAGCAATGACGTGAGAATGATGTAGTGGATCCGAAAAAGTGAAAACTGAGAATCACTTTAAAACAGATGGCAGTTGCAAATAGGGACTTCTGAAATACTTCTGGAAATATTTTATAGTAAATTCTCGATTATATATTATATAAGCAATTTAGAAAAATAATGCAAAATATAAATTTTGATATTGATTATAAAATTGACAACTATATATTTTACGAAAATGAATCATCCATTTTAAATGCTGTATGATTTATCTTAGATAGAATTGAACAATTTGGAATCGTGAACATAATGAAATTAGTTTAATTAAATTTTGAAATATTGACTATGTATTTTTTTTGTTAATTTCAACAATTGTGAATTTACTATTAAATTATTCAGTATCGAATGAAGAAATGATAATGTTTGGTGCCGTTTAATAGCATTCTTAAAGAAAAAAAACTTTTGTTAATATATCTAAAAACTTATATTATACGTGAACAAGTACATACGACTATACATACCTATATAATCACACACAATGTAGCATAATTAATTGAAAACACTGTAATTGAACGCATATACAGTGAAAGCCCGGTTAAAAGGAATAAATATGTTAAAGATACGTAAGATTTTTTTCTTTATATCGTCTCGCGACACATGTGCAATTTTTGTAGGAATTGAGAGGAAGAGGTATAGAGCGCGTCGCTATGTTTTATGTTAAAAACGAACAAGGGCAACAAGCACTTCAAATGGGAAGTTAACGTTAACACTAACGCTCAATAAGTTTTTCCTTATATTACACAGAACAAAGGCTCGTCTTGGCGATTCTGTTAAAGAGTCGTTAAGAAAGCAAAAGAGTATCTTTGCGTTAAACGATACGATAAATTTAAGCACGATTGCTTCTCTTTTTGCAGTAAATCGACCATGTAATTATGTACATGACAAACAAAATAAGATGTATGAACATATTTTCCTTTCGTCGGTACGTAGGTTATTATAAATATTATAGTATAAAGTAATAATGAGTCGATGATGTGTAGTAATTAACGGGGAGCCAAGGCGAACAATGAGATTTTTTTTGTAAGAAATAACTTTTTCGAGAATGAAACCAAGTATTTGTTTAATTCTTTGATAACACTAAAAAAAGCTCGAATGGTTTAAGACATGAGATAAAAGTTCTCTTGATCCTTGGATTTCTTCTTGCGACAAGAAAAGAATGAGCGCGACTTATTAAAGATCTTTGGGAATAACGGCTGTTTTATATATATATTTTTTAAAGCAACATTTGTTAATTTAAAAAACGGAAATTTTCATTGTATAGAAGAAAAGTACTAAATTCTAATAAATAAAATTCGTACTACGCTTTAAATTTGAAGTAGTGATAATTCAATCATTGTTCAAAATTCAGTGGGTATATTAGTGTATATGCACTGATTTACGAGCAGTGCTAGATTTACCACATTCAAATTTAGAGTACATAAATGTTACAAAATGAAAGAACATAATTTTAAAGTTGTATGAATATAATTTTCAAATCAAGTACATTTGTTAGAGTTTAGTAAATTTTCTCGATGTAATGATGTAGTCTTGTAGTAATTCGATGGTGATTGATTCGTCTTTCCGCAGATTATGCATATGCATACGACTAGAATTACAGACACAAGTAGCTAATCAATATGTGTGGATTGGAGCGATTTTCATACCTAAACTGCTCGGCGAAGAGAAAAAAGTAAATAATAAAGATAAATTAATCGTTGGTTGCAGAAACAATCTGTGAAATTATTTCACTCAAAATTGTCACCTTAATTTATTAAAAAAAAAAAAATCTGAATAAACATGTCATTAATTATTAAATCTATATCGATTATTCTGTTTTCAACTGAAATAAATAAACAAATGATTTCTGCAACCAACTATTTCAATGTACATTGCGAAGCACAGATGCAAAAGAACACATAACTGTAGCTTGTAAGTGTCGTTCGTCAGTACACGAGAACGCTAATAGTACAGCATCTCTCCTCCAATCGAGGAAACAATCTTTTTTTTTATTTTTGTTATATTCCCCAACTGTAGCGTTTCGAGCCTCGTTGAAAAATTGCATTAGGACAGACGTGGGCAGCTTTTTCCCTTGCTTTGAAATCGACACTTGTAAGCGAGATTAATTGTTCTATAAAAGTGACTTGCAGCATACATATAGGAGTTGGATGTGTTCAAAGCTTTAGTTTAATAGTAAAGGAAAACTCAGTTTTGTTCTGAATTATGAAAAGAAAAGTGTGCAATAAGAAACACACATTTTTTCTTGTAATTCATTTACAGACTAAGAGAGTTGTATAAAGTATAGGCTATATTATCTGTTTGTTACTTTTGTATGATTGTTAACGTAGAAAAAAATTATATTACAAGTATAACTGAAGTCTCTTTTTCACAGTAATAAAAGGTGTGCCTTAATCTGTCAAAGATAGGCACGCTAGTGATCTAAAAAAAAATAATAAGACTTTACCTCCTTGTAATCATTTATTTGTAGATTAAGTTTTAATAATCTTCATTAATGTAAGAATAATCGTTTAGATAATTTGTAAAATAATAAACAAGAATAAAATAATTAACAAAATTAACTTAAGCGGTTCCATGATAATTTATTATTTGTATTTTTTCTTTTGTACAACTTAATTGCGAATAGATTTATAGATTATTCATGATATCTGATTTTCTTTTTAAATTATTTGGTTAAGGTTTTAAGTCGAGTAGCTCGCGTGCCTATTTTTCAGGGGAATTGTGACGTCAAATCAATCGAAGAGTCAATAGGCAAATCAATTTTCGTTGCGTAATACACACCTCAAAATGTTTAGCTTAAATACGTGCATTATATGAAGAATGAGAGAAAAAACGATATCGAAAATGAATAAAAAATGGCTTTCTTCGACTCTTCGTTGAGTTTCCCGTTTGATTTGTTCTCGAGAACTGAGCGCAGTTGTTGGTGGCGAGTAAGAGTTGTTGTTCAGTTGTAAATATAGTTTACGACACTAATAATATCAAATAATAAATAATTTTAGGGAATAATGCTAATATTGATATCACATTTAATATCGACTACTAGATATGTCACTTTGGGAGCCAGGAGGGCGAGGTTTTCAAAATATAAAAATAGACGATGCTCAGGTTTTTCTTATACCCACGAAACTTCATTTAACAATGCTGTTGATGAGCGAGACCAAGAGATTCAGAAGAGCTTTAACAAAATAATAAATATTGATTAAGCTAGAAACGCAGAGACAAAGAAAACAAGAACTCAATTCGCTACGTGAAAATTTGCATTGACGAACCTCTGGTAGTTCTCACTTCTTCCTTTGAGCTTTCCATGAAACACATTATGCCATGTTCTTGCTGCTACCGTTCATTATTTCCTTGTTCATCATCCTGTCCTACACCGGAAACTCTTGTATCATTATCACTTCCTCGAACTGCAAATCCAGGCCCTCTTCCTTCTTGCTCCTTCAAAAAAACGATCCTACATGTACAGCCATTGAAAACAGGATGACCAGGTCTGGCTATTTTTCACCAAATCGACATTAGTTTTAATAACTATATATATCACTAGCCTGGTCATCCTGTCTGGAACTAAATAATAAATTCCACAGAGGTTAGTTGTATCACAGAGAAAATTCACTGATTCAGATTTTTATAGTACGACTTTTCTCAAGTTTCATGCTTCACAATTGACTAATAATAACACTTATCTTATTATTAGGTAAAGATCTTTTGAGTTCTTTTAAATTACAATAAAGTTGTTAAATAAAGATTTGCGGATCTAAAAAAAAGTGTAGCAAGCCTCGTCGGTTCGATTAAAAAAAAAAGCCGGAACGTTAACGCTCTCGGAACAAGATATTTGATATAGCTTTAATTATATTTATCAAACGGTCAGCGATTAATACAAAATAAAAGGAAAAACAAAAACCGAAGAAAAGGAAGAAAAAAGTTTTGAGAAAATTACATTTTACCCACACTCCCGCTATCTTTGGAACTTGGAAACATGTGCGAATCCAAATTGATGGACTGACCACCTATTCTAAGTTTAAGATTGTTTAAACGGACCTTCTACTATTGTATACATATATTCTTTTTTAATTAGGTAGCTAAATACTTACCGAAGATGCCATATTTAGGAATTACACACCTCTTAGAAAGAAGTGACTGACAGAAATAAATTCATTCAAGTCAATTAATCGCTTACTTTTATATACATTCACGAAGAGGAAGTTTTTATTTCAAAATTGCGGAATATCATCTTTAGCCGTAGTAGCTGTAAGCTCTTCGTTTCGATAATTTTCCCGCTGTTTCATATAGTGAATAACAAAAGTGTTCTTGTTTAGAATAAATAAAAGTTAGTAATAAGAGCGTTTTGGGTCTTGTCTACACGCTAAACGAGACTCCTGCATCCGTAGCTTGTGATTAATTATATAAAAGCACATTGATTTGTATAATGTTTCCCTTCGCGCCGTCAGATAAAGCGCACTTTATTTGCCAAAACAAAAAAAAATGTTAGCAAAGGATGAAGTTTAGACGAAAAATTTGGTCGTTCAAGAGCTTCCGAAATCCACCAGATATGCTTCAAGAGATTCGAAAAAGTGCTTTCAGAGTTTGTATACGGAGAGAAATCGAAAAAATTGCGTTCTCTTAAGCTGCTCTCATCATATGCTTTGATTTATTTTTTTTATCCAAGAATACATTCTACATGGAAGTTAAGTGTTTAATTGTCAAAAGATATCCCAGCAAACGTTTATTTATATAACATCTGCCTCATCTATTTATTGTAAAACAAGTACTGTAAGAAATCATTCGTTGCTAGAATGCAATAACTGAAAATATTACTTTAATTAATTTTGCCAATATTTAAAAATGTTTTGCGCTAAGCTCAAAATTATTACCAAGTACGCACGCAGAGAGCAAAAAAAAAAAAAGAAAAAGAAATAAATTCGTTTTAAAAACAAATATTTTTATATTCGTTTTCTTCTATTTATTGGTATTCGTTTTAATGCTAGAGTGAGTAAGTTACCAGATTGAAATCAAGCGACTGCATATTTTATCCGATTAATTCGATCTTAATCAAGTGCGTGGCCACATGCACGATGGTATAAAGCGCCTTTTATATGGACGTAATGTATAACGTTAAAAAGTTCTATAAGAGCACCATTACAATTTCTTTTAAGGGTAATCCTATCTATAGTTTAATGATTAAATTTTAAAGAAATTAATTGAAGGAATATTTTCTATGAAATCTATGTTCATCTGTACATCGTTACAATGTTTTAGAATATAAAGTTTTATGAAACTTACAATATTTTTTGATTTAAGTTAAAATAGGCATTTTATTAAAATTTAATGTATTTGTGTAAATAAATATTTTTGAAAAATCTAACCTGCTTTGTTGTCTTTAAAACGTATTTAAATTAATTTTATATATCTGGGTAAAAAAATGAGCAAATTGCGGTAATATCTTAACCCTCCTGTGCACCAAGACGAGATATCTTGTCCAAAATACACAGAATTACTATATAATACATATGAGCCTGTGAAAGTATCTTATAAATGTTCATAGAGCTTCACAATTAATTTGTGAATTTCAACAACCTTAAAGTTGTCACAAGTAATTTCACAAATGAAGAGCTTATAAGAAGGGTCATTTTTTAACATTTAACCCTTATAGGAAGTTGGAAATCCAATAGGTATGCAAGATGCAAGTTTTTTATTTTAAAAGAAAGTTCTAAGATTTTAAATCTGGTTTTCTAACGGTAAAACCACGATAAACATATCATTGATCTGATCAAGATTTTTAATAAAGAATTAGTACAGCTGTAAAATTATAGTAAATATTTTTAGTACTAAAATAAGAAATGTCCATTAATATATAGTTTTTTCTATTTGAATTTAACGGCAAACATCATTATAATATACTCTTGACACCCTGTAAGACAAATATACAGTCAGTTAAGTAAGAGCGTGTACAGCATTACTCGGAGTCGGTAAGTGATACAAACCTAAATCTTTTTTTAAAATCTAAACGGAACCTCTGCCTTTGGCGCTTGATGAAAAAATTCCATTCGATGTTGATCTTTTGTTAGAGAAGCACGTAAACCGTAATGAGTGCTACGTACGCGAAACGCTTCGAGGCAGAGTTCCTCTGCACGCACCCAATCACAATCGCCTGATGCTAATCCCATCAAAAACGTCTGGGCCTACATTAAGCAGAAGCTTCGAGGAAAACGTGTCTTTACTTTAGAGCAGTTCCCCCGAGAAATTCGACGCATTTGGAAAGCACTTTCCCTCGAATACGCCGAAAATTTGGTAGAAAGTATGCCTCGCAGATGTCAAGTGATTATTGACGCTGGTGGTGATTGGACCGATACTAATACAATTGCGCCAAAGGCAGAGGTTCCCTCTACATTTTAAAAAAAGATTATTATCACTTACCAACTGCGAGTAATGCTGTACACACTCTTACTTAACTGACAGTAAATACCCCATGCTGAAATTTTATTATTAGTACAAGAAAAGTTTACCGTATTAATAGACTAGTTCCAAGTGTAGTCAGTCAATGGCTGAACGCACATGCAAATTTTGTGCACTAATATGAAATTTTAAAATGATTTCTATGACACGAATCAATCTATTCTGCATGAGCACATATAAACCAGCTAATTTAGAAGAACCATTTTTGAAATTTTTCTTAAGCGTATAGTAATAGCATTAATACACGGAATAAAATATATTAGTATGTTTATTAAACATCGATAATTGTGAATATTGACTTTTAAAAATAAATATCAATTGACAGGAGTTTACTATTTGATTTATTTAATGCACCATTCACGTCGATCTAGTACAATTCTCCGTATACAGGCATAAAGGTTTTCGACCTTTCCTGCAACTACTATATGGCAAGACGAGTCGAGCGTCGCGCTCTGCCTCGCCCGGTTGATCAAAGCACACCTTGGAAGCCGGCGAGCCATACCTACTCCATTCGGCGGAGCAGCAAGTAACGCAATTTACGCAATGTGCATCGTTTACATTAAATTTGTTGTATGAGTGACGATCATGAATAAAGATAGTTGATTTGATGAGATCTTGAAATCCTCACTTTTTAAAGATAGTTATTCATTTCGTGAAAGTTGAAATTTTTAATATTTCCTTTGTTATTGTGTACGTGATAAACAATTCAATTTGAAGTCTGTGATCTGGACTGGTTTCTATTACAATTTTCAAGAATACTCCGACATTTTTTAAGGTATTTTTTTAATAAATAATTCTTACTTTTTTTTGGTTAAATAATGTGGAATTTGAAGAAATGTGACAATTTTGTTTTCTTTTTTATATTGGTAAATATATATATATATATATATATGTGTGTTGGTTATTATGATGAATTTATAAAAAGATTTAATGTTTGAGGGTATTCAGGTTGTCAGTTTATTATTCCACTTTAGATGTTAAATTTGCAAAAATATAATATTTCTGAAACTTCAATATTTTTTTTCATTACACATACAACGAAGACATATTTTTTTGATGGACCTTATTTGTGGTATATAAATTTACGGTATAAGTTTATAACAAATGAAAGTCTCTATTTATGCAACAAAACTTCTTGTTTTTATTTTCTTTTCAATTAGGTTTATTTTTAGAGCAAGTTAAACCTATCAAAATATGAGAAATCTGGATTTTGTTATACAAGTCGTGTATGATTTCTAAAATAATTTCTAGAATTTATTTATCACTGATCATATCTTTTACAAAACCACTTAAACTGGTCTATTACCTAAAAACTTGATACCGTTTTGAGAACGAGAAAATTACATATTCCGAAAGAAACGTAAAGAGGACGATTATACAATAAATATCTGAAATTATTTATTTATTCATTACTTTAAAGTCTACACATACTATTTTTTTTTGTAAATGTAATTCAATTAATTGTAATTGATAAGTTATCTGTGAATATATCTGAATTCGGAAAAGTCAATGCATTTGTGGTTTCATATTGAACTGATATTTTAATCATGATTACTTTAATAATTATAGCATGTTCTATTATCCGTATATATTTCTAATTAATTGATATTATAATTTTGAAGAGAATATGTTATAGTCGGAAAGATTCCTACCTTACCGGTTATTGCATTTAACGAAATAAATAAAGATAGACATTAATTGTTGAAAAAACTCCCTGTCACTATCTTGGTGATCCCCTTATAAAAAACTGAAGATCGGAAGAAGTAAAGCATTTAAAAACATGATCTGATTGGTTATGGGTAGATATCCATTTTGAATGGCACCAAAGTTTAAAATATTGTATATAAATTAATATTTTAATTTAAAATTATGAAAGAATTATGCACGTTCGTTTGAATAGGTTCTTAAATTAATTATTTAGTATTCAATTATTAGTATTTTAATATGAGAGTTTATATATTAAATGGATTTATGTAAACATCACGTGGTTCAAGTTTCATGAAATTCCTTTCCTAATTTACAGAGATTTTTGTTCTCGAAAATTTCGAAGATAAAATACGTTGAGGATTAGGAACTAAATTTTCGACTACAAAAAATCTGTGAATTGTGGATGAAATTACATGAATCTTGAACAACGTAATGTTTACATCATTACCGAGATGGCGATGGAGAGTTTTTTCCAAAAATTAATCTGTCTTTGTATATTTCGTTAAATAGAAGAATCGGTAAGGTAGGAATCTTTTCGACCATAGCACATCCCCATTGCATGTCCATTATTATTTACGGGCTTATCTTACAGAGTAAATTATAATATATATTATTATATAATATCTTAATATGTATTAATAGATATTAATAGAGTAATATAGATATATTAGGCGAAAATAGATTATACATATCGAATGATGATAAAGTTTTACTCACTAGAGCCGATAAATTGAAGAAATAAAAAACAATTTTATTACAAAAATCAACTTTTTAAAAAAATCAATAAGAATCATGACTGATTTTTTTTCAGATTTTTAGATTTATAAATAAAAAATTGTGATTAAAGAAGTTAACGTTTATTGAATAATTTTGTCCAAAATAAGTTTTACAGGGCCACTAAGCGATAATAATTTTACAAAGTGTAACAATGCTTTTGTAATGAAATCTACTTTATATTATATTTATATTTAACTTGATCTATAATCCTCTAAAGATAAGAAGACTGAACTTCATTTGCGCATCAAGAGTCTTCAACAATGAGCGTCCACTCTTTTAACGGTATCTCGAACAACAGCTCCTATTTCAGTCACGGACAGATGAAGTTCGTCAAATCCGTGACTTGCTATTCATGGACGATAAATAACTTCTGCATCTGTCGTAAGAAGACCAGCGAAGTGATCGATTCACCTGTCATTTCTGGAGGCGCTAATGGGGATCACAGGTGGCGGATTCTACTCTATCCTAAAGGCAGGAACGACGAATGCAAGGACTATCTATCGATCTTTTTATTCCTGTTGTCGGCTAACGAAGCGAAGATCGATGTGCACGCGAAGTTCTCCGTTCTGAACGATAAGAAAGAAGAGTGCAATGAGCGAAGAGTCGAGCACAGTTTGCATAGAGGAAAGGGAACGGGATGTTCGGATTTCATAAAACGGGATTTTGTTTTGGATAAAGCTAATGGCTTATTACCCGAGGGAAATTTGACTATTCTTTGTGAGATTGGTACAGGTAAATTTAATCACATAATGAAGTATATTTAAAGATGTAATTTATAATTATTGTTGACCTAAACAAAATTCGCTTAAGTTAGTATACGAATTGCATACCTAAATGCGAAATTTTATACAAAAAAATTTACATTAAAACTTTGCTCTCAGTGTCAGTCTAATAAACTACATTTTATAGATGAAAAGAGAATTTTTTGTATCCTTGCAAGCTAGAATTAATTAACACTAAAAAAAATGTATTTGCGAGTTAGAACCCTTTTAACTTGAAAAGTTGAGATAGAATCTTTTTCTAACGAGTCGACGATATATGCTATGATCACTTAGTTGAGATGCACTTCTATCTGGCATGCGCACTTGTATTAGTAAAATAAGTTTATATTATAATTTTGTAATAGTATTCAAATTCTATTTTAAATACAATCTTACTCTATTTAGGTGTATGTCCTGTCAATACTACAAGTAACAGCAGTATCATTCACGAACTGCCCATCTCAGAGATCCGATTGTCCGATGATCTGGAACATCTCCTAGAAGACGAGAAATACAGCGACGTAATTTTGTCGGCACATCGCAGGGAGTTCAGAGCTCATAAGAACATCTTATCCGTTCGAAGCCCTACATTTGCTCGCATATTTGAAGAGATCGCGAAAGAAAAGGAATCGCGTACGATTGAGATAGAGGACGTCGAGCCTGATGTTCTAAAGGAGATGCTGCGCTTCATGTATACCGGTAAAGCTGACAATCTCGCGAAAATGGCTAACGCCCTTCTCGTAGCGGCTGAAAGGTATAAGCTGGAAGGCCTGAAAGATATGTGCGAGGATGCCATCAGCAAGAATTTAACGGTTGACAATGTATTGGACAGTCTCATACTGGCAGACAACAATAATGCTGATAAATTGAAGACGCAGGCTATTAGCTACATCATCGCTCACGCTAAGGATATCATAGAGACACCGGGGTACAAAATGATAGCGGAGTCACAGGAGTTTCGCTTATTGGCTGAGGTCTTTCGCGTTTTAGCAATACATCATTAGACGTCAGGGTATAAAAACGAAATTAATTCCAAAGATAAATAAGGAAATGCAAGACTGATTGTACACTTGAAATAGAATAGAATATATCTGAAGGTAGCGGATGGTAAAGATTTTTGTACGTCAATTATTATGCTATGATTAGTGCTAATTGCTGATCGAAGATCAACAAAAAGATGATAATTTATATCAATATTTAACTTATTCATATGTGTATGATTTTCTAATGACATATTTATTCATATCTCTTAATAGTGAAATTATTTTGAAAATCTACTTAAAATTGAAAAAAATAAAAAAAGAATAAAAATACAATAAGTGTATAAACGTTGATGATTGATTAATTAATTTCAAAAATACCATTATCCTTTTCCTCTAATATATTTTTGAAGGACTGATTGCATATACCAACATAGTAGAGTTTTAATTTACTCAACAATTATTTTATATGTTCATATTTGATATTGTAACGTCGTACGCTATTCAGTAAAAATTTTTAAATTTATAATTAAAAACTAAGGATAGTAATGAGAACTATAGCGGGTATACGAGGGTTTTTCCCTTATGTTCCTATGTTACTCACCTACTCTAAAGATCGATATCGACCGAGTGCATCATGTAAAACAGAGAGTTTTTCCTCAGAGGGTTTTCTTTTTTCTCACTTTCACCTGACGGCAACGCACATGCCCCTAAAATGTGTAACTATATATATATATATATATTAAGCGTTATTGCGTGCAATAGCTTTAAAACTAAAGTCTTATAAACATTTTATTTTATACTTTTCCTGAAATAAGGATATTGAACTGATTTGAACGGGTTTCTAGTACTGCAAATAAAACTAAACTAAACAAATGTATAAAATATTTTAAGTCTGTGCTCTGCAATATTTGCACAATTGAAATTTATAATACAAAGAATAGCCCTGTCAATTTAAACCATTAGTATTTCGATACACATAAAGTTCATTACCTGAACCAGCATGTAGAATAGTTCAAAATAAGAAATATAAAGGCAGACATATAATTACATTCACTATCAAAGAAATAGGTGCATTTATTTTAAAACTTTAAGTAACTTCTAGATTGTTTAAATATTTCGAAATTGATGTTAAGTATACATTTTTGCTGAAGAATCTTTTGAATTTAGCTAATCTTCAAGTCGCATATACAGTAAACAGACGACCACCTAAGTCACAAGCAAGTGGATTTATTTGTTAACAAGAATTAGTAAGATGTATCTAATTTAAAGTAAGGAATATAATATAAATCAATGCTTAAACTTTAACTTTTCAGTTATTAACATTGTTAAATATTAATTACAAGTTATAATCGAAGAAAATTATAGTGTTCAATTCAAGCAAAAAGAAAAAGAATAAATAATATTTAATTCAAAAGTAAGAAATTATTTTTATTGAAGCAGTAATTATTTGAAAACTTTACAATTTAGATACATGCCATTTTCGTAGTTAGCACCAAAACAATATTCTGGACCTTCTTTTTTTAAAGTTGGTAAGAATTTGTTTTTATAGTATTTGATTATAAACATAAAGGGTAAAAATCATAGCAATACTCTGGACCATCTAAATCAGTTGGTAAGAGTTTGCAATTGATTAACCTAAAGATATCTATAGATCAACAATATATTATTTTTGGCAATATTCCTGGACCTTCTGTAATAGTTGGTAAGGAGTCGCTATTATTTTAGCAATATTCCTGGAACTTCTGTAATAATTGGTAAGGAATCGCCATTATTTCGAAAATAAAGATTATTAAATATATATATATAGGATGTTATAGGGAAGTAGGATAGGCTCTACGGCATTGGATAGAGCGACACCCGATATATTTATTCGGTGCCTAAATTTCCTTTTTTTATATATATATGGGTCAAAAAAATACTTTTTTAAAAAACTGTGCGCACGGGGTCCGGGGATCGGGCTGAAATTTTGAGGACTTATTGGGTATTATAAAAAAATAATCTGTACAAAATGTCAGCCCTCTATATGCCCTAGAAGCGGAGATATACACATTCAAAGGTCAGAAAAAGATCTATTTTTAGCTGTTTTTTCCTATTTTCAAGTGCTTGCCAAAATGTCAATTTTTAATCTTTTTGAACGAATTGAAAAAGGATTTGTTCAGTTTTTCAAGAGATTTGAAATGAGAGGTTACACCACTAGGTTAAGTATATTCTGCTCT
>UELV01136013.1:0-35317 GCA_900490015.1 Megastigmus stigmatizans | reverse complement strand
AGTGTATGAAACTGTAATTAACAAAAATTCCATTATTTTACGCTACAACATTAAATTTATTTGTTTTATTGGATTTTCCTGCGTTATCCCCAATGTATTTATGATTTTTCTATCATTTCCCAAAATTTCAAGTGAATCGGTCAATTCATTTAGGAGAAAACTTTGATACCGTAAGGTTGTTAAGTAGGATCCCTCCTGTCGGTATCCAACGTCTCCTTAAAGACATTATAGAAATAGGTAGTTAGATATAAAATAATATTTTAGCTCTACATTTCTTATAAAAAACATTTTCAATTATTACATCGATATTTGCAAGGTGAAATGTAAACTGCTTCAATTTAAATAATTTACGTATGTAAATTATACTCAAGATTATCGATTTTCAAAAGATTAATTAATAAACTGAAGAATACAATATGAACTTTAATATTTTATTCATATTTAATAATAATGATTTTGAAGCAGTTCAGATCGCCAAACAAAACTTTTGAGTATTACTAAAAATTTTGAGCATTTCTTTATTACTCACTTCTTTCATCTTTTTACTCAGCAATTTCAACACCAACTAATATATAAAATTTAATTTGATTTTAGATTATTCCAAAGACTACAGCAAAACGATGGTCTCGACTGTATCGATTGCCATGAATTCCGTGAGAGACGTCCATCGCGATGATGATCTTTAACGTGAAGTAGAATATATTGCAATTACAAGGAGAAAACGAGGGACCAAGAAAGAATGTAAATTTTTTAGATTTAAGAATACGACGACTAAGTTATTTATTGAAATTCTCGTTAACTTTCGCTCGAGATGATAAAGAAAACGGATGACGAAGAGTGACGGAGACGTATTAAAATGTTTGTATTCGATATACGTTCTGTCGTAATAAAGAACGGATCAATTTTTTTGTAGATATTTAGCAAGTCTGACGTCGAGTTGACACGTCAGAATCCATATTGTTTTATACACATACGCGTTATAATATGTACAAAAACTCATGAATGTATACGACCAAAGAGCGCGAACGAATTCTTATTTGTAAATAAGATGTATAAGTATATAGGAAGGCGCAGATAATGGCTGCTATTTATATAATTTTATATAGAAAATAAGAACGAATTATTATTATGAATGCTTACGTATAAAAACAGTTAATGCGACGCGGTGAACAATGCAAACAAGAATTGCAGCGTGCATTTAAGAGTTACACTCCTGTGAGATTATGTAGGGTAAATATGATATTGAATGAATTGTTGACATTGTTAAAAAAAAGTAATAAAGATCGTTATAAGTTATAGTATATAAACAATGTTTTTTTTTTATTATTGTACAAAAATAAGAAAAGTGAAGAATCTTATAAAAATCTTTTCGAACATTTTTAGTAGCCTGTACTTATCAAGATTTACAGCAAGATTGTTTGCCTCGCAATAAGGGGGTATCACGTAATTTGATCGACTCACGTATCTCGTCATTAATTTTCGACTTGAGAACATTTTCAACCAAATAGTTCATCGCCTCGTCTGAAACATAATAATCCAGAACATTTTAATAGTTTTCAAATTCAATTTTGTTTAATATTATAACTATAGAATTACAACTTTATTAAAAAAAAAATCTCCATTATTAATTTTAATTTTTATATAATTAAGAGAAGTTCTGATTAAATGTGTTACTTTAAAGTTATAAAATTTTATAAGAAAATGAAATTTTTACCAATGTTCATGTTTTCCTTCGCCGACGTAATGAACCACGAGCCAATGTCGTTCTCCTTGCAAAATTTGACAATTTGTTCATTTGGTATCGCAGCCTCGTTGATGTCACTCTTGTTCGCTAGGAGAACAATGGGAATTTTGGAGCCGTCGGGCAGTGTCACCTTTTCGCGAAGATCGCTCAGCCACTTTTTCACCGACTGGAACGTCGCTGCCCTTGATATGTCGAATACCAATGCAGCGGCGACCCTAAAACAATTGTTCGAACATTTTTATCAAGGCTAGTCAAAGCATCGTATTAGGGTAAGTGTATCGGTTACCGGGGGATTTTGTATTAATTGAATATAGAAAATCAATGAATTTATTAATAATTAATTATTAAATTATCATTATGAATTCATTAAAATCAATTATTCATAATAATTTATTATCTGCAATGTTGTTTCCCCGAGCTCTTTTAAAGATAGCGTTTAAAGATAGCAACAAAGCTTAAAAGGTTCAATGTTTTACGCAAAAATATCAATGTTAAAGACACGACAACTAAAGCAGGCACAATAACTGACGCGCTTACCCTATCTTTGAATATATCGTACTGCCTAAATTTTGTTCATACTTACGCGTATTTGTAGTACACTCTGGTCATGTAACCGAACCTCTCGTGGCCAGCAATATCCCTGCAAGTATTATTTCATCAGAAAAGTTGCACAATTTTCACACTTTTGACAGATTTGTTCTTTATTTTTCATTTTGATTATTTACCATAACTGAAGATTGATTTTTGTGTGTGCATCCCAATCGAGGGCCTTGATAGCAAAGTCAGCCCCAATCGTGATTTTATAATTCGAAGAAAATTTTTCTGCAAGAAAAGAAGATAATATCAGTTTCGTCATCGGTTATCTCAAAAGCAAAGACTATTTCTTATCTTTCTCTTTATCTAGACTATAGAAATTGGTCATGCAAACAGCAGCTGTTTACTATTTAATATTAGTTCAACGAGAAAGTAATGTTTTTGCATACCTTCGGTGTATCTCCTGACGATTGCTGTTTTCCCTAAAAATATAAACAATAAAATTAGAAATAAATTAAAAAGCGGCTTTGCTAATCGTCAAATTCAAAATTAGAAATGCGTTCGATAACAGAATTCTTTAACTTAAAAGAATTTCAAACAATTTAATGAACACATTTGTTTGCGTTTTGTGCGTTGCAAACGAATTCATTCAAAAACATAAGTGTGGGGTCTCGCTCCTTCCCGCGCTCCAAAGTACCTCGCGCTATACTCGCTAGGCGGCCTAGCTACACCCCACTCCCCAGACCTCTCGCAAGCGGCAGGATAATCAGCCCGATTACCATATAAGCCCGAATGGCCTACCTGAGCATCCCTAGCAGGGATTGCAGACACAGCCTTACTGTGACGAGTCCAGTCTACAATCCCGGGACGAAACGCACATTTTCTTTTTCCGCTCTCACTACAATGGAGACGCCTCGATTAGAGGAACGACCAATAGTCTCCAAAAACGTGATCTCTAAAAGTCGATCCATTCATGAAAACACACTTTAAACATTTAAATATAATTTCTTCTGCTAAAAACTTATCTCGATATGTTAGTTTCTCTCAAACGCGTCACACAAAATAAATATCAGCTTGCTTATCAATTGGCTTATCATCCGTTATTTTTCCCTTCGCTTCTACATTCTCTTTTCTTTCACTCGCGCTGTCAATAAAATATACTCACCGACTCCGTAATCTCCAATGACGAGAAACTTGAAGAGCAGCTCCTTTTGACCGAAATGCGAGATCACCGTATTCGAATCTCGCCTCTCTAACTTTTTCCCAGCCATTTTTTATCAATAATAGGTATTTACACAAATAGAATGTATATGCAATTGTTGATATGCAATGCGACTTCAACTGCGTCCCGCTAGCTTATCGAGATCATCGAAATCCACCGCGTCATTCTTTCTGCTTGTGGCTTGTGCGATAAAATTATGAATTAAAGTTTCCAACCTTTCGTACTGCAATGTAAGAATGATATATCTTATTTACAGTAGTATAGTATTTTAAAGTATACAGTAGGTCAGAATAATGAATGAAAAGCAGTACTCACTTTTGTTGTTTATTATCACCATACAGTCCGCTCCCGAAATTGAAGGGCACAATTTTGAATTTGAAAACTCACAGCCACGAGCAATATTTGTAACTAATAAAGGCTATCGTTTGTCAGACCAGCCGAGTAGGAAGCAAGTATAAGCCATCGAACATCGTGAGTAGCGTTTCACGAGACGCACGACGCACATTTGGGAAACACGAGACATTTAATGGGCTATTAGACGACAGTCGAGGACAAGCGTGCCCCGAGAGTCGAGGGCTGTAGATAAGCTTCATAGGCGCCATAGGCGGGAAGCCCTCGATGAGATTAAATTTGGTCACTTTGCCGTGCCGGTGCTTCCATCTTTCGGCACTCGGCACGACTATCTATTGGATCCCAACCTTATCGGGTATAATATCCTCCAGAACTGTGTATCTTGAGTAGGTAAATGACCGTTTTTTCTTCAAAACGAAACATTTTCCAATTCACTATATATATATAAGTTCGTTCAATTACTTAGCGATACCGTGCAAAAAGAAACTACAAGTTAAAATCGCTACCCTATATTATCTGTACAAAGAATCAGCTTCCGAGCGACTACGTCGAACGTCGCGATAAACATCAACGAACACGAGTGAAAATCGCTCGCTTAAAAAATACATGGATTCGCATAAGCGGCCGACTTAACTAGGCCATAGAGGCCAGAGTAGTACGGAGTACCCGATGTCACGACAGCACATCAATCGAAAAGTTTCCTATATTCGCGTGTCGGCTGCGTGTGTATAAACACACAGAGCATCGGTACAGCTCGATCGTTTTTTTTCGCTTAATAGGTCGCAGGCTATTAGCGATATTCTAGCAAGCGTTACGCGTGCCTGACAAACACGCGACATAGCTGCGAGATCCGTGTTTATGCTGTCACACTTCATTGTGCCACGTGATTACGTTAGGCTGCGGCTGCGGCCGAGGAGGTGGAGGAGGAGACGACGACGGCGGCGGCGGCGGCGGCAGGTATATATATCTTATCAATGATCTTATAATGTAGCTCGGTGCTATTCTCCGACACTGGAAATCGGGGATGTATCAGTACGCGCGGGAAACGATTAGTCGTCGACGAGACAGCGGCCGAACAACACCGGCGCCTCACGCCTATATTGCCGCGCATCTGCACTTTCCTGCACACACGCACACACAGTTATATACCTATGTGTAGATGTGCAGTCCGCATCTATGCGCGAGTGTGTGTGTGTGTGTGTGTGGATGCGGCAAAAAGTGAGTTGCCGCGCGCGATCGATATCCTCGTGTTCATGTGCACGTATATATAGTCGGGAATATGTAATAGGCTGCTTTGTTGAGCCTAAACGGAGGCGCAGAGCTAGAGAAGAGAGTGTCTCGGTGTAAATGACCCGATGCTGCACAAGCTGGAAGCCAATCGAGCGCGCGGCGTGAACCAACACTGACAACGACCAGTTTGCATTCGCTCTTATCGCGGGCTTATTATCTAAGGACGGACATCCAGTTCCGCGAGATTCCTCCGGACGTGTCAATATTCTCCACAAGCATTTATTGTACGGACGAAAAATGTGATTTAATTAGTCGGACTTGGTACGCGTTGGCTGCAGGAGCTTCGGTTCCCTAGCGTTTCACGGTAATTATGGTTGTGATTTTTCATTATGTATAATATTTGCCGCGCCGGTGAATGTACGCGGGATGCAGGTGTTGTACGTTAATAGAGTGGATAGTGTGCAGGTATCACCTGTGCCTATATATTGAATTTCAAAAATTCGATCGAGCTGCACGCGAGTCAAGAACTCTCGAAATAATTTTCTAGCTTCGTTTTAGAAAGGTATTGATACCTAATGTTGTTTTGTTTATACTTTCCAATAAAGTCTGCCGATTGACTTTCTATTCATTAGCTACTTGGATAAGGGTATAAAATGTTTCGAGCCTTTAATAAAGTGTGTAATACGTTCGCTGATAGCGGGGTTTAAATAAATAAGGCTACCGAATGAGCGGCTAACATATGAGAAATCGATGAGTTAGTAATTTAGAGCTAAAGCACTATTGGGATTCGGTTAAGCTACAATTCGTACAGTCAATCGAATGTGGAGGTATACCACTCAATCTAAAAATACTACTCATCAATATTACTTGGTAAATATAATATTCTGTAAAATATTGTATCGTATTATATTGCTTATCAGCAATTTTGGTCTGCTGAAATCAATTTCGAATTCGTGCCGCGATAAATAGAGAATGATGCGATACGTGTTCTGATCGTAAACTGCATTCCTTTATAAAATAATTATATTTATAAAATAATTTTACTTGTATTACCTAATACTCGTTACAATGAAGTAATTACTAAATTTTAAATTATAAAGCAACAAAATTTCATATTGTATTCATGCAACACTAATAATTATTGAAATCTAATCGCGTAATCTTTTAATTAAACTTCAATGCAGGTGACTTAACCATAAAACGTTTATTATTTTGTATGTTTTGCTTAAAACGGAAGCTTTGTAGCGTAAGAAAGATTACTGGGTAGATAAAGCATCTGAAACGTGATGTCAAAAATCTGAAATTAAAATTATAGCAAAGCATAGAAAACCAGATTGTTAAAATATTTTCTAAATTAATGAATTTTTCTATTTATGGTCACATAGTCAAATAAGCACTGATTGATTAAACTTAAACACTTGTTGGTCAATAAAAGATTAGCTATCTTGATTCAATATTATGAAACTGCACTTGAACGTTTTATACGCGATAATGCAATCCAAAATACTTATAATAATCAATGAATCAAGTACTTTCCGGTCTATTACTAATTATATACTTTGTAGTCAATTGAGATCATACGTAGTTTGAAGAAATTAAATAAATATGTATTTCTTATTGAAAATAACGATACAGATGTTTGAGCTACCTTTAAAAAAAATAATTGACTGCAGTAGCCGCGAAAGAATTGGACATAATTAACATATAATGATTGAAATAAAGATAAGAAGCTCATCTAAAATTTGACGGAAACGTGTAATTTTTATTTTTATGACTAGTTCTATTTCAGAATCTTCGAAAATTCTAAACAATATTTATTTAAATTTATTGTGAAAGAATTCTGTTAAAAATATATGAACTTTTAGTGATAACTCATTCAAATTGTGAGAAAGATTATTGTGAATCTTAGTGATTTATTATTACCTCCAGAATATGCCTAAAAAAATGTTTTTAATGAACGTATGCCTAAAATTATGTTTTTTATGAACGAAAAGTAATTGTATTAATTAATAGCCGGATGATAAAAAAAAATTAAAGAAATCTTTAAAAAAAAAGTATGAAAATCTATAAGTATGTATTTCATTTATCCTGGCAAGGTGAGCGTGCTAAACGGTCAGTAAAATGCGTCGAACAAATTACCCGATCAATATGCATGAAAAAAAAACTTATACATTTTAGTCTGGTAACAAACGATTGAAACATAAAAACTTTTATGAATTGTTATAAAAACTTTTGATAAAGTGTTTACGATCACTAAACAAACTAAGTATTATTACACTTTTCTGTATCAATTCTATTGTTTTAATAATTCAATAATTATTTATGAAAAGTAAATGGCGTCCGTCGAAGGAATAATTTGATGAATGATTATACGGTAATCGTCTCGATCAATTAATTGAGCTCTTACTTGGCTAATGCTTCGGACGCTATTTTTTTAACTTCCTCAAGACTCAAAGATTTTTATCAATAATAATTATTAATATAGCCTGAAAAGGGCTTGGGTAAGCATAAATAAAAAAGACAGTTATTAATTTAAATGTAGTCAAGAATTTTGACCGAATCTAACTGTTGAACATAAATAGCAACAACTAAAATGTAATCAGAAGATTTTATCTTCTTGACTATATTCAGCAATGCTCAACACACATCGTTCTATAATCTATGTTTTAAAAATATCAACACTTTTGCGGTTTTACACATTTCAGTACCGATATAGCATGTACACGATTATGTTATATTTTCTCAGAGGACGTTCGAAACGCGTTATCACTATGTTATGCAACTTGGGTAGCGATGCTGAACCTGCAGTATATATAGTGCCAAAAATCTATAAGCACACCAAGTAATTACCATTTCAAAAAAAAAAAAAAAAAAACTCATTGTTTAAGTAGTAAAAAAAAATTGAGTCACAGTAACGTTTAAACCGGCAACAAAGAACGCGTTTTATGAGCATCAGCTCATGCCGCAACAATAACGTAACTCGTTCGGCAATAATGCCTCCGCGAGCACTCGCAAGTTAATCCGTCATTGCTAACGATCCACTCGTCCAGATATAGATTTTTCAGCATAACTGAAAGAAGAGGGCATATCGAGGCAATCGAAGGATTTGAAAGGCGTTTTGGCGCGCCGCTACAACAAGAGCCTCCTCAGCCCAGGTACTACATATAGAGGTAGCCCCTGAACGTACACGTACGCGCTCTCACAGCTCATATAGGTACACAGTAACGCACGCCGGCGCGCAAGCCAGTGCCAGAGTCAGAGAGAAAGAGAGAGAGGGAGAGAGAGAGAGAGAGAGAGCGTGAGTTGGTATATAGGAGAGAAAGAAGAGGCTCTTGCGCGCAGCGAACGCAAAGGTCCGAGAGAAGTATGCGCGGCCGCGGCGTTGTCGGCTCGTCGCCGTCATCGTGGCAGCAGTATCATGGTGTTCGTTAACGCTTACGGCGACCAGGCCCCGCTACTGAGCGAGAGGATGAAGGAGAACAGCAGCTTGGCACGCAGTCTCGAACACGGCACCTCGATGGCATACAAGACCGGCCGCTGCTTCAGGCCACTCTACGTCATGTGCCTCAGCAGGACGATACTCGTACTCGGTTTTCTCTTCGTCATTTGGCAGAACTACAACAGTCAGTATATACAAGCTTCTAGTGTGCACCTCCACCCTCCCTCGTTCTCACCCTTCGATTTTTACCCTCCCCCCCCCCTTTCCCTTGTGTATATGCCTGTGTGTGTGTATGTGTAATGCGTATATGCTATATAGATATACCGATATATACAGTGCACCGCTGTCGTCTCTGTGTTTCGATGTAAATACACGTTCTCGTTGCACTTTTTTGTCTCATGTATCGCGTGGGAATGCACAGGCGAGAGTAACGCGAGCAGTCGCTTCTGATGCTGCAGCTCGGGGCTTTCCGATTATTTTCGTTCCGCGGCGTATATGCACACACGATGTGTTTGTATACATGTATAGGCAGAAAGTCTACATATGTATATAGTGTGTCGCAAGAGCCGCGCGCGCCAGTCTCGAATCTCTCGCTTCTGCACTGTGCTCTGAAACAGTCCTATATGGCTATATATATTTGTATACACACGGGCAGACGACCTTTTCCATTATGAGCCGTTTCATTTATTGTGTACCTACCTATGCACATTCTATATCAAAGCCTACCTACTTGGGGAATAAACAGCTTACGTTTACCAGTGATTCATTACTGGAAAATTGCTTAGGCTCTTTTGATGTTATTCAACAGTTTCCTGCCATTCTTGATTATACTGCTAGATATTCCCTTTTTTATTCCAGTAAACTTAACGGTGAAGGTCAGCCAATAAATTTTATAATTATTACTGCTTTTTTTGTGCTTTTATGTATGATTGACAAATTCCTGCTGTTAAATTTTTTTATTCATAATTTTATTTTTAATAGCTATTCTACTGTAGAGGGGTATTATAATGTAGACTGACTGCTCTGAAATTTATTTTAAGTTCAATAATGTTTTTTAAACGTTTAATTCAATTATTTATTATAAATGAATTCTTTTCAATTAAAATAATATTTATACATCAAGATTTTTAAAACCTTATAAACCTTAAATTGACTCAGAATACTTCATGTTTGATCAGTATATAATAAATTAGTAGCTTGGCAATTGTACAAATGATAAAATCTATAAAAGGAATGGACCCACTTTAATTCATATATAATTAGTGGTTTATAAGCTATTCTAAAAATTGTAAACAAGAATTAATACTTAGAAATTTAACATTTCATAAAGTATTTTATATTTATTAATTTTGGAAGTGTTGCAAACTAAGAAAAATTAAAAGATCAAAAAATGCTCATTTTAGTAAATAATATAAATAATTGAATAAAATAATGCATTATAATTTTAACACTCCAAAAAGAACGTAATGATGATAGAAAATCAAAATACTAAAGTGGATGTAATTCAAAACACACTAAAAACTTATTTTATACTTATTAAACCAACGATATAATGATAGTATATTTTTCTGGAATGTCCGTAATCAAATTTAGTGACTTTGAAAATTATCTTTTTCTATTTTTTTATTGAAAATTTATCTAACGATGTCCTTGAGAAATATCAAATTCAAAGTTAAATTTAAATTTCCTTTCATACAATCAGCAGCATCATAGTATGAGTCATTAAAAATTATAAAGTAGTGATATCATCCATTTCTAGGTGCTGAATTTAAATAGAAAAAATTTACTTCTCTCTTAATATAGCTACTAGTAGCTATTTTTAATACCTCATTTGTATTTTTCAGATTGTAAAGCACAGGAAGAGTTATGCAAAATGACCAGAGATTCTTTAGAAGCAATAAGAGCAGCATCCATTGCTTGCAACAGTATAAATGAACCAGTGCACATGCCAATGCCAACAAGTGCAAGGATATGCGACGCTGTAACAGATTACAACGAAATAGGAAAGCCAACTGATGGTCCTACTATTTATGCAATAACACCCACATTTACAAGGCCTGTACAGAAAGCCGAACTCACAAGATTATCACAAACTTTTCTGCTTGTACCAAATTTCCATTGGATAGTGGTAGAAGATTCTCCAAAGAAAACACCATTAGTTATTAATTTGCTTGCTTCGAGCGGCCTTACTTATACACATATCAATGCACCAACTCCTCCTCATTACAAACTTGGTAAAAATGATCCAAACTGGAAAAAACCCAGAGGAGTCGAACAGAGAAATGCAGCTCTTAGGTGGATAAGGAACAACCTTAATGAGAGTCACAATGGAGTTATTTACTTTGCTGACGATGATAACACATATTCTAGATTTTTATTTAAAGAGGTAAGGTAAACAATTATCAATTGTACATTAAGTATTATATATTTAAGTACTGTAAGTCTAAATTTACAGATAGCGAAAGTGAAAAGAGTTGGAGTTTGGCCAGTAGGTCTCGTTGGTGGCCTAATTGTTGAAAGACCTATTTGTGAAAAAGAAACAAGAAAAGTAACAGGTTTCAATGCAGTGTGGAAACCAGACAGACCATTTCCTATTGATATGGCTGGATTTGGAATTAATTTAAAAGTAATCTTAGAAAAGAAAAATGCACTATTCGCATATGACATTCAAAGCGGCTTTCAAGAGAGCGAAATTCTCAAGCAAGTCACACGAAGGGATGAACTAGAAGGTTTAGCTGATGGTTGTTCCAAGGTAAACTATTAAATTCAATTTATCGCAACAAACTTTTAAAAAGAAATTTCATTTATTCAAAGAAACTTGCTTATCATTAACAATTTGAAAACTGATTTTAAAATAACATAATATGGTTATTGCGTATTATCAGACTATAATTTTTGTACTTACGGATAGTAATATAAAATAAGTAATACAAAAATCAGAAATCAGAATTAGAAAAATTTACTTTTACATCCATTTACCGTCCGTTGGTAAAGCAGATTTTCTTTAGCTAAAATTTTCAATTACCTATTGAGAAATGTCAAATTTTAATATTTTAAAACTTTTTTATAATACAAAAACAATTTTTATGCAGTAAGGAAATATTAAAAAAACCAATAACTTTATGCAATTAGTTACTGAAAATTAAAAAAAATGAAATCCTATATTTATGATAAAAACTCTAGTGTAATAAATAAATATTTTATAATCAGTAGATCCAAGGTAAACTACCTACGCTGTGAACAACGTTATCAATCTTTAAATTACCATATTTTACTAGTGCTATTTATACTTGTTTTCTGACCCTTGAGGTCAACGACATGAATTATTGATTCGATAGTCTTTTTCTTTTGCTAAATTAGCTTTAATTTTTTACTCTGTCATTCATTTAATGCTAAGCAATATAAATCTTTTGCCTAAGCGGGTAGAAAGTGTAACATTCTCTCCCGGCGCCTGTTCGAGAATGTTGTATTTTCGTCCTCGCCAGGTAGAAAAATAGTATATGCTAGTTAGAAGGATAATCGGCCAGCCCAGACCTCATGATCGCCATAGGCTCGCCTAAGGCTCGAGTGACAATTTACACGAGTTCTGGACTGTCCAAGTTTTTTCCTCCCCAGTGGTGTAATCTACTAGGATTAATTGTAAATCAATTTTTTATGTTTCTAGGTATATGTTTGGCATACGCGAACGCAACCTCCTGTCCTGAATACGGAGCAACTGTTGAATAAGAGAGGAAAATCGTCCAACACAGGAATCGAAGTATGAGTTATTCCGTCCAAATTAAATTTCGATGGAATCAACTAAACGATCGCGCGTTTGTGTCATTGAGATTTATCAATACCATATCTAAGTAGGTTACACGCAGTGCCAGTGTTACTTTTAAATCTCTTTTTCTGAAGCACATTCGCCAAAAAAAAAAGAAAACACGCTTTTTCAAGACTCGTGTTGCTTTCCGAGGTTTTCGTTACAGCTGTAAGAATGAGCAACAAAGGAACAAGAATCTATGACTCGACTACATGCATATATGCATGAAAAGTATGTTGTTAAAGTGCCGCCCCTCCGTACAGGGGTAAATGAACATTGAACTTTTTATTGAGGTTCGGTTTATGTGTGCAAATACTCGCTCTCTATGCGTTTGTGGTATTAATTTAAAAAAAAAAAAAAATAACGTCGTATGGAGTCTTCAAGCGGTAATACGACAGGTTTCGTGTTCCGCGTGAGTTGCTGCACACCGATGCCATATTACGCTTAATACTCTGTTGTATCTATTTAATAAACAAACGATGGGGGAGAATTGTGAGGAGAAAAATAGTCTTGATTTTTTTGGTGGTTCTTGACCTTTGACAATGTCTTTTTTTTCCTTTATTGAAACCTTTTTGTCATCGTGGCATACAGAAAAAGCATACATAAAAAATATGCCTTAATTCTAATTGGCTTATGGCTAATCGTAAGGTTCTGGAAAAACTGGAAGATGCGAGTTAATACTTTTTTGTGAAAAGCGACATCTTTGTTTTTTCTCTTATTTTTTTTTTTTTTTTTCATGAATTCTGCACAAAGTGAATGCATGGCATTCTTAATTCAATGACAGTTACGTATTTTTACTAATTTCCAATGCAGTTGAAAAATCGAAAAAAGAGTCTTAATTAAAAAACGAACTAGTTAGATTCTTTCAAACACATATTATACTCGTTTTTTAATTTTCAACTGTTGACAGTTTCGTGTGACCAATTTACAGCAACGATTTTCGCAAATTAACATCTTTTACAGACTTATTTAGCTAGTAAGTACTATATTCTATATTTGGCAAAAATCCTTCGTATTTCATTTTATTTTCGTGTAAAAAAGCTACGTTCGTGGATAGATCGATCGCGAAAACGGCGATCGGTCTTTCCTCGGAGCGAATACAACACTATTCTCTGCGAGTCCCATTCAGGACTACGTCAATCTATATCGTTACTTCTTTCCAGGTTTTCGTCAAACATTTTTTTTTAAGACTAGGGAATAACGTTTACAAGCATTTACAAAAGACTTATCACAATTTTAACTGTTTTTTTCTTCTTTTTTTTCTGCAGAAAGCATCCTTACATTCTAGATGTCAGTGGCATTCTTCAACTGATTTTATTCTGAATTCCTCTATTAATTATGAAAAATTAACTCCCGAAGGAAAACGCCACTGTTTAAGGTTACAGGTAAAATACACATACACACATGCGCGCATAATAGAGGTCTTTTTTCATGTCATAGAAGTCTATATTATATGCGCTCTTTTTAAAAAATACAAATCTTACGAATAAAACGATCAAATGGCATATAAGCAACAGTTATGTATATAACGTAAATAAGTCAAGACAAATGTCCATGGATTGGCTGGCTTTCCTTAAATATAAACTAAAAAAAAATGAACGGCAGCGGTAAAAAATTTCGATGTCATGGAGTCCGAGGAATGAACATAATATAAAAGTTTCGTCCAAGACTCGATTTGTCATAAAAAATGCATGATAGCTTTTTCTTTAAAGTACCAATTGGCTAGTATTTGAAAAATTATATAGAGAGGACTCAGTCTTCGTTAAAGTAATCGAATACAAGTACGGAATTTTCGTTCGATATTGAACGCTCAGGTAAGGCGCAAAAAACTCGTTATATATATTTATAAGTCGCGTCGAAGCGTTTCTTTCTTTCGCCAAAGTAAACCGAGCTCCGTTTCTGTTTCTGTAACGACGAACAGTGATTTTCCTCCCTCGCATAGGGGAATCTTAGGAATAGAGGTGGATAGAGGGGGCGGAATTATGACAATACAATATAATACTATTTAAGAAAAACGTATTTACACGAAGGTGAATAGGAATAAGTGGAATAATAGGAGATCGGATCCAAGCCGACGTACTAGATTGCGATTGCGTTGGGATAGGATCTCTCTTCTCCAAGCGCGTGGACACACCGCAAACACGTTAACGCATATAGTCGATCGATGCGCTCGTCGAACGAATCTGCACGTTTTATAATTTTGTACAACTATCTCTCTTTTTATCATCCCTCGTTTCGCTCCTTTTGCCACGTGTAGCCGTCAGAGCAGAAGGCGCTTACATAACTCGAAAACAGAAAGCGAAGTTTGTCCGTTTAAATTGGAATATTGTCATCGTTCAAGAGACAGACATCGAAGTGCAAAGGTGTCTCCAACGCCCATACTCCCATTCGTTAAATTACCCTTTATTTTCATTTTGGGACACTCTGACTCTGGTTTATAATAAGCTCATTATGCTGGTTTCGGTTCGCGCGCGTCGCTTCTTTCTTTCCTTTTCGTAAATTCTCTTCGAAGCTGCACCGACAGCCTACAACGACAGCCGCGCTTTATTTTTGAGAGATACAACGAGACTAGGGCTGTATTTTTTATTATGCTTTAGGTTTGCAAGGGCTAATGTCGACGATGATATATTTTTTTTAATTTCCTTTGCTTCAGTGATTCGGCCTATATCAAGGATAGTGCGCGTGTGTACTTATATATCAGAGTTTTTGTTCACGGCAGTTACTTTTTTTTGTGCTTGGCGTGTGAATACATCGTCGTACATCATGTGTCCGGTGTCACACACATTTCTCTGCTAGAAAGCCAGTGCGCGCGTATAGACTCGTTCTCGGAGGAAGAGAGATTTACAATTTAGTACGCCGGAAGAATATCTAGACGGCCGAATCCTTGCCGACGAATCCCGTCTTCGAGATTGACCTTTTGCCGTCGAATGTCACGGATGTCTCGCGTCGCAGGCCTGAATCGATTATCGGCGTGATCTTTTTCTCCTCCTTCAGTGGCTCCTTCTCGTCTCTGTGCAACAGAACAAAAATCGTCAGCTCGATGGGATTCTCATGGCTAAAGCTATAGCTTCTTATATTACTCTAAGTTTTAACATCGACAAACGATCTTTTACATGCCAATGCCGACCGTTGTGGTCAGCAATAATATTTATGTACACTAAATTATTTACTGAAATGAGTGAATCGAATTCAAATAAATACATGATATTTGGTAGAATGCAAAATTGAAGTCGATTTAATAATAAAAATTGGTGAAATAAGTACTGTAGTGACGGCTGTAGTAAAGTGAATAAAAAGCTAATAATGCTTTGTTTATGATGATCATGTTGATGATGATTCTAAATATTTATTTGAATTCAATTGATTCTAATTGCACTGATATTTATGAAAGACAACGAATTCTAAACTAAGAGAGAAGAGTGACTAAGCGCGAAGTGTGTAGTATAGAACGTGCAACATAGCCAAAGCTTGATGCGAGTGGTATAATATGTAACAATGACATGATTAATGACGAAGGGCACGACAAAAAGTGGAATTGGTAACGAAAATGCAAATTGTGTGTAATGACCAAAAGTTATATCATACGTTTTATTTAGCACTTTTGGAAATGAACTATTTATTTTGAGTAGGGAATCACTTATAATTGATTACTTCTCAAACTATATATAGGATCATAAATTATGTACATATTTATATACTACTTTATTTACTTCTTGATCTAATTTAAAGTCTATATATTTTAATTTTTTAAATTTAGTTAACTATTTCAATTTTGCTATAGCTAATAAATTTGTTTCATAATTCTGCAATTAATGGAAAATATTGAACAAAATTAGTTTTTTTTTATAAATTGATTTTTAAAACAATTGCATTATCTTTTATGTTCAATGACTTTCAAATATCTACACTATATAATTTAACTTGGAAATCTAATTTTAAGGAGATAATGTTGTACAATGAGGTAGGTGCACATGGATGTAAAATAATGAAAAACGTGTGTAATGAAGACACATAAATAAGCTTATAAACGTTTCGGACACAGAATTCTCTCTCCGATTTAACCGAGTGACGATGCGAAATGAAGTCTCCTTCTTCCTCTACAGCAGAGAAAGAAGTCGTCGGACGCGCGTGTGCCACCAAAATTGACTGACTTCCGAGTCAAGAATAAAATAAAAAGAAAAAAGAGAGAAGGGAAAGAAACAAGCGAAAAAGTGGTTGGCGGGGGGGTTTTCTGCACAATAGGTGTCCGGTATGTAGGGGAGACGAAGAAAAAAACTCGCTGCATGCTCTCCGAGCCTTTCCTTTATCTCTCCATATCCCTCGACGACGATCGGCCTGTTGTTATTACAGTCTTTGGCTTTTCGATTCAACTCCATTTTCCCTTTGTATGCAACGCTACCGTCGAAGAGAGCAACTATAGCTGTGACACGTTTACAATAAAATAAAAGAGACGTCCAATATGATGGTTTGGGTATACAATTTGAAAACAAAAGAAATTAAGAAGACAAACGTGAACGCCATGCCAAACGAAACAGATTCGTGAAGCCACGACGAATTTCGGCACTGCCTCATGCTCTTTTTTTTGGAAAACAATATTTTTCTCTCTGATTCAAAATCTAATTGTTTTTTTTTTTAGTTTTCAAAAAATTTTGCAAGCCGTAAATTCGTTTTCTCTCTTACATGGCAGTATGCTTGACCAGTGTAATGGTACTTTTTCCACTACCCGAGTCTTGAATGGCCGTCACCCCGGCGACATTGGCCATTTTTTGGTCGCAATATGGCAATGGGAACCGCCAACCGTAAAGACTATATGCACGGTGACAAAAAAAATCAGCGTCAGTATAAGATTTAAACAATATATCCTTTAAAAATGTATACGTCATAGCATTCTGCATGCAAATATTAGGCACTCTTTATTGCATTAATATTTATTTAAAAAAAACTTCCAATAAATGAAATATAGATAATTGGATTTATTAATATATTAATTTTAAAATTTTTTTAGTTGATGCAAAAGACTATGAGGATAAATTTTAAGGTCACGTCCAAGCATTCGAAAGCGTTAGTTTCCAATATATCAAATAAATGAAAGTGACTCGAAAGAATGTCTTTGACGACGTTGATGCATGTGTATGAGCGATGAGGGAATGAAAAAAAAAAAATGCAAGTCAATGTACGAGGCAATGAACGATCTGCGCGCGTATTGTGCAAGAACCGTGAAATTCAATGACACGACAGCGCCAAACTTGCCAAAGCACAGAATGTGTCGATGCTCGAATGAAATCGTTTTATTTTTCAAATACAAATGCTTCTGTATGTGCGTGTCAGTGTTGCGAGCGTACATGTATACCATCACGGACCCAGTTTTGATCACTTAACAGCGCGTCGAGTGCTTATGTCTAGATATGTAAATGAAATAACTTAAATCTTACTTTACTTTAAGTTTTTAGTTTTTATTTTAGCAAAAAATAGCTTAGGAGCAGTTTTTAATCATGACAATTAAATACGTGGGAGCAGGTATTGATCAGAAGAGGAATCAGTTTTTGCTTAAAATTTAGCATTGTACAAAATAAAAAGATTCGAAGAGTAATAAATACTAAATAGATATTAGTCAAGTAATATTATAATGATAATAATAAGTAAAATTTACTTACAATAGGAAGTCAAGTGATTGTTACAATATTAAAAATGCAATGGAAAATGATCAAAAACTATGGATCCTGATCAATTACCGCGTCCGTGGTGGTATGGTTTGCATGTGTATATGAATGATAATGTTTAGAACGTGTCGTGACTATAAATAAATATATATGTATATGCGCTTGTGTATACACATATGTATATTGAAAGTATAGAAGATACATATAAATAAGAGAATGCGTATATTTTATAAATCGTTTTATAAAGATAAGGGATTGAATTATCTCCGTTCAACGTACCTTCCCAGTTTTGCGTCTTCTTCGTCCACAGGTTTCCTGCGCGATCTTTCGCACATGTAGTAAATAATACCTGCACATAGTTAAACAAAATAATTAGTTCCATCGTAATTAATAATCCACAATTTTATCCAACGAAACGACTTTAATTGAATTCCGTTATACAGTCAACAGTATTAATTTCGTAAGATCAGATAAAGTCGTTTGTATGCGCAACGATTGAATAACGGCTACGTACCTGACTTATTGGTGCAGCAGAGAATGGTATCCGTAATCAGCATAATAATAATGAGAACGGCAATAACGATGCCGATTATGGCCGCACTGGAGATTAACGATCCCTGGTGCTGCAGTACAGACGCATTACTCGTATTGCCTATAAAGAAAGTAGAAATCCATTCATTAGATACATCGGAAATAAAGAATTCACTATTTAACAAGGTTAGTGCAAAAAGCTGAAAATAAACGGAACGATGCTTGGTGATGGAATGGAAGTACCTAATAATATACATTTGGCGGTTGTTTTGGTCAATTATTGTCCTGCTATGTGACTGTATTGTATAAAATCAAGCGTGTATATTCAATGTTACAATGAAACTGGCCCAGAGTATTTGTAAAATTCTTATCAATTGATCGGTCGAGAATAAAAAAGGAGTAAGGTAACATTGCAGTCCTCTTGGCGCGCGTCAATGGAGTCACACAGACTTGAGATGAATGATATGAGGGGCCCGCATCGAATGAAAAACCTTTATTTGAAAATAAAAAAAAAAGAAAGTGAAGGAGACACCTACTGGGCAGACTCCTTTGAGATTCGTGAACGATGACGTTTGATAAATTGAAACGTACTGGTACTATACTATACTTCGCTGCGTACAAAGGCAAGAGTATTGAATTGAACGGTCGCGCGACGTTTTTTTTAAAATGATTTTTAAAAAAATCATTTTTTGAACGCAACATCACCAAACACGTTACCGCGAGAGCGTTAATGCGTTTCCAGACATTTTATACAGTAATATGTTGTTTAGAGATGAGAACTTAAAGAGAATCAACACTAAAGATGTACAGTAGAACATCCGTTTGTCGAATTGATCGATTAAAAATTACAAGATCTTAAGTCAGAATAAAGATGAGCACGTTTAAACGTTCCGATTTTATAATTATGAAATAGTTTTATGTATTGATCATTCATGGTAATAACTAAAAAATATTAATAAACCACTAAAGGCTAAAAATTAATTAAAAATAAAAAAAAATCAATTTTTATTCATGTATTTAAGCGTGAAAACATTTGCTTCGATCTGCCGCTTACAAATGAAAGAAAAGTACTGTTTTCAAGTCACTTTAAACGTGCCAATCTTTGATGCACAAGAGCAAGTGGATGAATGAAGATACTGATGAATGAGTGAACGAGACGCAGTAGAAAGAAAAGAGAAAAAGATATATATATATATATACGTAAAGCATTAAACCGAGGTACGATAATAGTTGCTCGCAAAACCTGAAAAGCAGCTCAGCGATTCCACGCGAAAGTCGAGAGCAATATATAGAACATTTGGAATGGAAAGTGATGCAGTCAGCGATAAAGCAAGAGAGAGAGAGAGAGAGAGAGAGAGAGAGGTGAATTCGTTTTCTTTTTCGTCGGTGGGAGAAGACACGAGGAAAAAAAGGGGGTCGAAAAAGACGCAGTAAAAGTAAATAGCGTAAGAGGAGTAAAACAAGAAAAAAAGGAAAAAAAGAGAGTCGGGCGCTAAGAAGCCCCCGGTGAGCGAAGGGAAAGTTCATTTTGCTCTCGAATAATAGCGTGCGCCCGCTTGTGTTAGTTTTCTATGTCTACTCGCTTGACTACTCTACGTAATTACACGTTAACCCAACACCAGCAGCGCAGCAGTAGCAACAGTAGCAACAGCAGCAGCAGCAGCAATAGCAGCAGCCACACACCGCATTACTACTTCGCAATCATTAATGCCAAAAAGAATATAGAGAACTATCAAGAAACCCGTACACCATATTGTTAATAACAAAGATAAATAAGCGTTCTGTTAATTTCTGTGACAGTATAATATGGTTAGCTGTTGCTTCATAATTACCGTTCGATCTCTGTATTTCTCATATTTTTTTGCCTCTACTCTCCTCTCTGCGCTACAGTTACGCGCAACTTAGATATTCGTTCATTGATGGATCATCGAAGCGGTAATTTGTTTAGAATAAATAATATGGACGCGACGAGAAAGCCAATGCAAATTCTCGTGTCGCTCGTGCGTCTACTCAAAAGCACAATTTGCTGATACTGCTAATGCTTATATTTTGGCGTGATGAAAACAGTTCTTTTTCGTTTTAATAAAAAAAAAATCAGAATAAAAGACGAGTAAAAAAGCAACACGAAACATTTGAAATTGACTTCACCGCCAGCCCCTGCAAGTGCGTTTTTTTCCATCAGGACTTTCTGTATATTTTCAATAATTTTCATTTTGTTTTCTATGTATAAGTGTGTATTATTATTTACAGTAATAAATGCTTCGCAGAAAAAAAAAGTTATTATCATACTGTATGTATATATATATATATATACTGGCTTAGGCCAAAGACACAGACATCTATGTATAACGCTTGTACAACAGCTCTATATGATATATGTAACATACAACGGGGGAGATTTAGCTTTGTTTCTTTTTGCTGCCTTGAACGAGGTTCTCTGTTTATAGGAAGTCAATAGGATTAATCAATCGCGTGCCTGCTTTGCGCCTCGAAAGCTACGAGCAGCTTTGCATCAATCGCGTAAATTACAATCTCAAGAAAATACAGCGACCTCTCTGAACCCTTGCTTAAACAATCATAAATAATTAATAATAACTATACCGTAAGTCTAAAATTACATAACATCCTTTCATTAGAATAGCGAGAAACTATCAACTCGAGTGAGGCAAATAAAATCACGTGTCTAGTTTGTAACTGATCCTTCTCGCGCAAGGCTTGCCTGCAGTTTAGTTATCCCGCGCCTATCGCTGTCACACCGCAAGCAAGTATAATCCAACAGGGCCAATTGCCGATGCGGAATGCACAATTTCGGCAGACAAGCCCAGAGAGAGAGAAGTTCTTCCCCTATTCTCGACACACGTGTCTGTGCGTACGAGTGGGTTGTACTCGTACACATACGGTTACGAGTTTGCAGCTTTCGATTCTATTTGCGGATGCGAGCTCGAGCCCCGTAAAACTGGCAACAGTTAACCAAAGAGACTACTCGCTTGAGAGAGAGAGGGATCGTTATTCGCGTCGAATTCTCTCGCTCGGGCGACACGGAAATCGAGCCGCCACTGTCGCCGCCACTGCCGTCAACGCTCTTAAGGAATTCACTTTCATTCACACCGCTAAAGAGCTTATTTCCTTTTACGAGCCTCGAGCTCGCACTCGAGCTTTCCCGCCAATTAATAGGACCGATACCATTCTACTACAAGTTTCCTGTTTAAATCTTTTCTTTTCTGCTTTTTTTTTTGTTTAGATCTAGCTTATCTTACCGATGACAAAAATAAAGAAATACTTTTTTGATTAACACAAGGAAATTAAATCTTTTTTTTTTATAATCAAAGAAAAAACAAAATTCGAACGGAATTCGGTGCCTGGCTTACATCGTGCTGATAAAAAGAATCAAATTTTGAAAAATTTAGGTACACAATGTTTCCTAAAACATGAAATAATTAAGAATTCTAGTTTTATATTTTTAATCTTTTCCAAGTATAAACTTGTACAATACAAGTAGTAAAATTAGTCTACGAACAAATGTTAAATGTCATAAAAGTTTGAAAACGTTCGTTTAAAAACTGATTAATTTTACCAAAGACATTAATTTCGACAGCGAGTTCCATCCGCTAAATCTCAAGTCATTCAAACAAATTTCTTAGCTCTGAAGAGTCTTTTAAAAGAAATGTCCATCCGTCGTCTTCTCGTAAAAATCGATCAGCGCTAGAAAGCAGGCAAACGTCGCTAATTAAAACAGTTGCGTGGAACGCGCTATACACAAAAAAGGAGCAATCATGCGCATGCCATGCATCGCGTCGTAGAAAGGCGCGTCGCAGCGTCGATTTTCTCCGGCAAAAATGGAAACGACGACGTCGCGACGCGTTTCAATTTTAGAGCATCGAAAGATTCCCAGACATTGCATGTTCATTTCTCCTTTAACCACTTTCTCGCTCCGTTCCCTCTTTTATAGAGTAAAATTAAGCGCCGATACTTAAATGTAAAAAAAAACTTGAATTTAATTAAATTCTTTTTTGCGGATACTTTGCAGGTAGCATGCACATAGAGCGCAATTAACCTCGTTAATGTCCTGATTATGAACACTATTGAATTTGGCTTTGAAAGTGAAATTAAGTTATATAGGCGCTTCATGTCGATAACTAGAACATGGGCTGCAACAAATGATGACACATTCTCTCTCTAGCACTAAAATGACCAAGTATTCGTGAAATTTTTTGTTGCGTTATTATGACAATAATTACATAATAATAAAATTATTGACTGTATTCTACGATTAATGACATACACAGTAATATTAACGATAAGTGCAATGACAGTCGTGATTACCATATATATATAGAGCAGTAAAATATTAAATCCTAAATTTCTAAGGAATTCATAAGATCATGCGCTCTAAAAACGCGGTTCGACGGACAAATATTTCTAGATAAGCAGACAACTAATGACTGATTAGATTAAAAAGAAGAAAAAATATAAAGTTAAAAAAAGAAAGGAAAACAAAATTTTTAAAAAATAATAAAAGAAAAAACGAAAGAGACATTAATTACATAAAAAGTTGAGATTATTGTGTTGGACACACAGACTTGTAGTGTGTGATTTTTTCTTTTCGATACAATTATATCTATTTCGGGAAAGTATATCGCTGTGTTTACATTGATTTAAGATCTTGGATTTTTTTTTCATTCGCTCTCAGTGAAAGTGAAGTTTTACGGCGATGTAATAACAATTAAGAGGAAAAGTAATGTACATTTTTTACGGCAAATAAACGATTTCAATTCCGTAATAGGCTCTTGTAATTTTTCAGTATTCAGAAAGAAAACATTTGTCTTTTTGACATGATCACTAAAAATAATTTTAAAGGAAATTAAAAGTGCCCATATATCTCAAATGTAAGTAATTTCCTACTTTTATAATCTCAAAAATACGTAAAGATTCTCTAAAAATACGATTCCAGCCTCCGAGAAATTTCTTCGCCTAAGAGAAACTATTCGTAAACACTAGGCATTTGGCAATATAAGGCATCTTGATTTTAACGTGTTAATCTTTACTCTTTTTTTTTTTAATTAAGCTCATCAGTATAAATCGCATCAAGTACGCGCTCGCGTGTAACACACGTGTGAGATTATAATAAACGATTGCAAGTGGGCAAAAAAAGTTACTCAAGATGATCGACTCGTGATTACAACGCGCAAAGTAAATAAGAAACGTACCAGTACGTTTTTAACAATGAGCATTCAACACGAACGCTATAAATACATGCATGAATAGTCGTCGAATATCGACGGCCTTCAACCTTCCTTTCTCTTCATATAGTCTTTGTAACGGATTTCTTGTTTTCATTACTTCTTTTTTTTTTCTTTCACCTCTTTCTCTCTTCGCATCGGAATGTATGTATATACTATAAATCTCCAACGTGACCCTACGCTAAAGTAATCGATGAATGGTAATTGAGTTTGTATTCGCCGCGCTGTTTCGTGTACAGTTCAATGGGAGTATGCGAAAACAACTAGACGCGCTTTCCTTCCCCTAATACTTCGTTTCGTTTTTTCTTTTTTTTGCGCTCCCCACATTTACAACGGGACGATGACTTTCACATCCCGGAGAAAAAAAAGAGTTTTTCTGCGGATTTGCTGATCGATAGAACGTAGCACTTTAGACGAAACTGGTAAACAGTTTGGGGAAAGGGAACAAGAATGTTCTTCCGCGCTCAAAAGCAAAGGACATTTGTTCCTTGTGCTCCGTGTATGTATTAAGTGTTATTATGTATAATAGTCTTTCTTTTGGTGTTTCGTTTCTATTTTTTTTTTATCTCGGAACATTAACTTTTGTTGCTCCGACGAGTGGACGAAGTTCGTATTTGCCGTTTTTTTTGCTACTTTTAATAATCTTGTGGATGTGTGTTTTCTTTATATAACTAAAGATAAGATCATTAGTGTGGCGGCAACGACGTTCATGGTGAGCTGGATAGCAACTCCGCCAGATGTGACCCGTTCGTCGTCTACAAAGCCCTCAGATTCTATAGATAATAAAAAGCTTATGTTGAAAGAGTGGACAAAGAGAGACGATGTGATACGTCGATTAGTTTGACTTTAATTTGTACAAGTACACCCGGTCCCACATACCCCTATACTCGAAATTAGTAATCAAGGGCCTCGCAGCGCTGACCTTTCGTTACATCTAATACTTTAAATTCGTTACAGTGCGTAATGTTCGAATGGAAAATCAAAATGTAAATTTTATTTTAAATACCTTAGGAAAAAAAGTAATGTAAAACAAGAGAAAGAAAAGATAACAAACGATTAACACGATAAAAGTATCTTAATGGTACTGGTTTGAATTACAACAACAAATAGATAAAATAAAAGGAAAAAAACAAATATCGAAAGTTTTTCGAGAAAACGTAAGTGAATAGAAGAGTCAACGACGAGACGAAAAAAAGAAATCGTTAAACTTACCTCTGGAAGTCTTAATAGTGATATTGACAGGCTGTCCCAAGCCGAGAATATTGTGACCCCTGAGCTCGATCTTGTAGTACGTGTTGGGATTGAGCTCCGTTATCCAGGTCTCCTGCTTGGTGTCGGTCTTGACTTTGCAGGTCTTCTCCTGCACCTCCCACTGATCGCCGCTGTACTTCTTCACCTCGCACCACTTGATCTCGTAGTAGTCGATGCGCTCGCCATTGTCGGATACTCCGGACCACTTAATGTTGTACCGGTCGTGGTAGTGCGATTGGATGTAGTCGCCGTCGGGCTTGACAGAGAAGCGTCCCGGTCCTGGTACGTTGCGCATCGTCGTCGTGAACCTCTTGTTCATGTCCCAGTTGCCGCGGCCCGCTTCGTTAGCAGCGGCGAAACGAAACTCGTAATTCGTCTGAGGCTCCAAGTTCTCCACTACGTAAATCGCTTGAGGACCTAAGAGCATGGGCCAAGATACTTTCAGTTACTAGTTCGGGGCTGCTGAGTCGAGCTTTTCAAATGCATCGATCGATATCGCCCTCATTAATGGAGCGTGAAATTAACGCTCTGCAATGTGCTTGCGCTCAAATTATGCAAGTAAGTAGAATTTAACTATTGGAATATTGTTTCTTCTAATGAACAAATTAGATTTATTATCAAACAATATGCTAGTAGTGAATTCAGTAAAAAAAAAGGTTAATTTATTCAATAGTTCAACAGTACAGGGTTAAAGGATTTCAACGCATCAACAAGTAAAGCCCATTAATAAATGTCGGAAAAAGCGCGCAACTCACCGACAGCCCATGTACGGTTTTTAGCAACGTTCCAGGGAGTATCTTGCTGCTTGTACTGCACGGTGATGGTTCGAATGGGGAGATCGACGGGCGCGACCGGCGGCACTATGTCGAAGGTGATTGTCGTGGCGGTGATCTCCTTCATGGTGACCTGGGCAACTGGCGCGGGCTTGGGCGCCTCCATCAGCTGCATCGAGTGAGTGGCCTCGCCGAGGGGATTGGTGGCGATGCACATGTAGACGGTGTAGTAGCGATGATCCGTGGGCTTGATGTAGAGGGAGGAGATGGGCCCGTTGCCCTGTATATTGATGTAGGGATCGTTGTCGAGTTTCTGGTCTCTGTAGTAAGTCCAGCGGATCGTCGCGTTGGGTATGCTCTCGGCGATGCAGGTCAGATTCACCGGTCGCTGGTCCCACGAGTAGATGGTGCGGTTGCTCATGGAGGCGAAAGACGGCGGGAATTGGACGGTCAGATGGCCATTCTTGATGGTCATGCCGCCCTTGTTGCTGGCGATGCACTCGTACATGCCGTCGTCCGATCTGCAACGCGCCACATACAATCATTATAGAAGCATTCCTCGTTGTCTCGCATCGCAATGATCGCGTCAGAGGTCAAGCCGTTGTATATACGTACCTCAAGACTCTGTCGATGGTGAGCTCGCCGACGGTCTCGCCCAACTGATCGTCGACTTTGTTGGCGAGGATGATGCGGTCGTCGTCTTGCTGGCCGCCCGGGACGTACTGCTTCTCAGCGGTATGCTTGCGGAAGGTGATGGCCGGCGGGGGTCTGCCGAAGGCCTTGCAGGACAGGACGACCTGGTTGCCCTGGTTCACGGTCTGGTTGACGAAGTCCATGATCTTGGGCTTGACGATGACGTTGACCTGGATGTTGGTGGTGGCGAGGCCGGCGGCGTTGAGGGCCGTGCACTGGTACTCGCCGCTGTCCTCGCGGCGGACGTTGGTGATGGTCAGGGCGCCCGTGTCCTCGTTGACGCCGAAGCGATCGGCACGCGAGAGATCCTCCTTGGTCAGGGTCTTGATCCAGCTGAACTTTGGCGGAGGCTTGCCCTCGCCCTCGCACACGATGTCCTTGTTCTCGCCCTCGATCACCTCGACGACGGGGTTCTCGAATTCGCGGATCGTTGGGCGCGTGTGGACCTGCGTTGCAATAGAGAGAAGAAAAAAAGCAAGGTTACAGAGATGAAATTTTCATAATAACGTGAAAAGCTGAGAGCCGAAATCAAAGAAGAAGAAGTAGCGGACCTCGACGCGAATGGCGCGCTCCTGAAGCTCGCCGGTCTCGGAGACGGAGGCTCTACAGGTGTAGATACCGTCGTCGGACTCCTGGACGTTCTTGATCCTGAGTGCGTGGGTCTCGATGATGTAGTGGTCGTCGGTCTTGATGACCTCGCCGTTGTAGAGCCAGTCTACGGTGGGCGATGGCCGGGCGCGCACCTGGCACTTGATAGCAAAGTCCTCGCCGTGGATGGGGTTCTGGTTTTCGGGCGCGTCGTCCCAGGTGATCGAAACTGCACACCAAAAATACATATTAGTCAACGATCCAATCGTACACTCTATGCATACCTACCTATACTTGTCAAAAATATTGGAAAAAGGAGCTTACCTATGGAGTCGATCATGACCTCGCGGGTGAGCAAGTCTTGGTTGGCATATCTAGCTCTGCAGATGTACTTGCCAGCCTGTTCCTCCTTCAACGAGTTGAAGAAGAGCAGTAGACTGTTGTCCGGGTGGAGCTCGGTGTACATGGGTGGCCTCGAGCTACCGGGCGACTTACTGCGGGCAAAAGAAATAATTAGCGCCTGGTCAAGGTGTGCGCATGCGATCGCAGCGATTCACTACGGGATCAGATGCAGCAAAATATAACAGAGAAAACAAAATAAGGTGAATCGTGGCTATGGCGCGCGATTAAATTTTGAATAAATTTTGAATAAATTTTGAATAAATTTTGAATAAATTTTGAATATACAAAGTACAATTATATATATACATATAGAAAAATCAAGTATAAATTTTGACAAGTTGTGTGTCGTCGTCGCGAGGAGGGGAGGAGAGGCGAGAGAATATAATTTGCAAAAATGATGGGCGGACATCGCGCGTGTTATGTATGATGTCGCGACGATGAATACGTATAGGGAGAGCGAGCAAGAGAGCGAGAGATGACGGACGGGGGTATATAAAACAGGGGCGGGTGTGGGTGTGTGGGAGATAGAGAGAGCGTCGCGCGTCGAGCGTTTTAATGAAATAAACACCGAGTGCGTAATTGTAGGCCAGACCAGAAATAATTAATTGTCCTTGCGAATTGAATGATCCAAAGCACGAGAAAGAGAGAGTGAGAGTGAGACAGATGAAAGAATGAGAGAGAGAGAGAAAGAAAGAGTTGGGTATATGTATAAAAGGAGGATGCTGAAAGCACACACTAGACGACCACAAGACCATGGACACTTGCTATATATAAATTATATGTAAAAGGCCTATGGAAGTGTATAGTAACGGTGTACAACTAAAAACAGTGTGAACTAAAGTCCGAGTTGCGTCGCATTCAAATTCAAATGAAAGGCGTTGAACTAAATCGTATGTATAATGATGGTTTAAAAGGCTGATGCAAAAATCAATAAAATGAGGGGAGAAAAGTTTTTGGTGTATCAAACAATTATTTTGTTCGGCTCGGATTAGTAAACCTGTATTTGCAAAAAGCTAATTATTTGGCTAATCAAGCAAATTGCATGCAGTAAATATTGACTTTACTCGGTATCATCACCGATCGCACATTTGCAAAAAAAATTAAAAAAAAAAAAAAAAAAGAAGATTATACAGCAATCGAATAAAGCGGTTACTAGTTCAGAACCGGTTCTCAAATAAAATACAGTATAGATGTATAAAAACAGATCGAACGAAACAAAAGTGTCGAACCAAATGTAGGTATATACAGAGCGATATAACGAAAACAATCCCAGTAAGTAAAAAAAACAGAAAACACAAAACAAGTTCAAGAGTAAGAGAGAGCGAGAGAGAGAGAGAGAGAGAGAGAGAGAGAGAGAGTAAAAAACAGAGGACACGGAGAGCAAAAAAAATACACATCCCATGGTGTTTTGAGGATTGCTACGAATTGATAATATGTATAGGTATAGTAGAGGTAGGTAATACGTATACGTATATATACATATGGGCGGTCGTTTGTTACGGGGCTTAAAAAAGGGGGGGAGGAGAACACGCAGAAGTGAACCAAAACTCTTGTTGCAGAGCGTCAACCTCACGTGTGCGAGACAATTGGGTTGCGTGTTAGTCGATGGTTAATACTCGCCTGTTGAGCGGCAAGACGACGAGTCTGTGTGCAGAAAAAAGAAGCGAGAAATACGTTCGATTAGTGCGCTGCTGTCGTGTATGTTGCTCGTTGTTGTACAGTGTCAGTGTCGCTGTACTTCATACATTATACATATTTTCTTTTCTTTTTTTTTCTTTTTTATATGTACTTTTTACTCGTTTCTTTTTCTTTTCTTTTCTTTCTTTAAACTGCATGCGTGTATACAAGTTAATCGTCGTGTAAATAGATCACACTCATACACACACACACACACGCATAATATATATTATCACAATACCGACATTCCATGTTAGACTTGTTTCAGTGGAATTCCGTGATCTGTTTATGAAATAAGAGAGGGCCCACTTATGTGAAATTACTATAATGCAGATTGTACAGCAGGAGCTGCAGTTTTCCCGTGCTTAGGTTGAATGGACTATATTTCCCTTGGTAAAGGCGGATATTTTTAATCGTTGCAATGTTTTAGTCGGTGTAAACAAATGTAGGCCCCTTATTCAACAGATCTTGAAACTCCTTCCAATATTAGTTAATCAGATACTTTGAAAAAAACGTCACACTTTGTGCTTTTTCACGCTCACACGCACACACGGTGTGTCTTTATATAGATATATCACAGAGGATAGAAATACAGAGATCGCAGTGATATAGAAGAGAGAGATTTTCGGAAGCAGGAGCGTGGATACGAGGGTGGTCCAAGTATATATATATATGGGGGCGTCGGGGGGAGAAAGAAGGCCAGAGAAAAGGATAAATAGGATTGGCCACTCACTTGAGGCTCTCGATCCGGTTGTTGAGGGGATCGAGCCAGTGGATCTCGCTGATGAGCTTGGTGTCGGCGACCTTGGGCTTGCAGGTCATCAGGATACTCGAGCCCACCGGTCGGGTCTGCGTCTCGCCGTACGGCAAAATCTCCAGTGACGGCCTGTCCTGGGCATTCGTCTCGCCTGCAAAATACCAGAGAAACACGTTAAATCTCTCGTTCCAACAGAATTCAAGTGTACACAATATGCGCGTATAAATTGGTATGAGGTACAGCTGCGATGAATGAACTCTAAACAATTTTCAAGTTTAGAACATATAATTTATCGCGATAGCAAAACGTTTGTTTTACGAGATAAAAAAAAATCGACGATGAGGAGCTCGGGTAATTGATCTCGCTCGCTTCTCGAGTCATTTAGCGGTGCACAATCAGAGCCGCTGATCGACAGAAAAGAGCATCAAGCTGCTGCATCCTGTGTGTGCTCGATATTATTCCCGCAAGTCGTACGGCGCTGCTGCACTGTACACTATACACCAATGCGGCTTTATCCACGCTCATTAAGCAAACAGCGCCGATGTAAGTAAGTACTCTCGGTCTCACTCTCTCTCTCTCTCTCTCTCTCTCTCTCTCGGTGTCGCTTAGAATTTCAAACCGCCGCGGTAATCGAACTCTGCACGTCCCCGACTAATCTAATAAATCCAACTATTATATAGCCTTATCGCTCGAGTTGCTGCTCGCGCAATTATTCGCGCAGCCTAAACACTTTGCTCGAGCGTTGATTCACTCTTAGAGGCATTCTTTTTCATGGGGGTCACTCGAGAGAGTGAGAGAGAGAGAGAGAGAGAGAGGGAGGGAGAGAAAAAAAGAGAGTAGCGGATTCCAGAGGGCTGATTAATGCGTCGAGTGTGTGCGATGCAATATCGCATTACCGAGGCAGGGCGATAAATCAAAAGTTGGCCTGTCGCGGCTGGCTGTTAAAGTGCAATTTCCGGCCGACGCGTGCTTTATCGCGACCGGGGGGTCGTCCGAAGTATACTCCCCCTCTTTCTCTCTCGCTCTCTCTTTCCCTTCCTCTATACCGTGTGTATACTCTCCGTCTCGTCGTATCGAATTTCCGGGGAGAGTTCTTTTGAAAATGGCTCGTCCAATTGCTCGCGGTGGGGGCTACGTGAGAAAATTGGGAAATCCCGGATAGTTGGGCAGGATAGTGCAGGCTGCTGTTGTGCGCGTCATAGAACAGAGGCGTGGAATAATTAAGGGAGCTGTGCGCTCTCGTGCTGGTGCTGCTGCAGCCGAGAGAGATCCCCCCCCCCCTTCCCTAACTCAACAGGTAGCGAGAGGTAGCTGGTAACGTCTTTCTGTGTGTGTGAGTCTATGTTCATGGCGGCGCCGAGTGCAACACGTGTGTATGAGTGCAGGGCGAAGAGAGAGAGAGAGACAGAGAAGTGCACCTAAATGGGACCGCAAATCGGGCGCGAAAAGCACTTGTCCCTCTCTCTTGCGCGACCGGTGCGCTGCATGGATTTTCTCATCGTCGTCTCTCTGCGCGCGTGTACCAACTCGAGAAACGAATGTTCCGCTGGGAAATGCCTCCGCTGCTGCAGCCATGCTGTACTTTTCGCTTTTTCTTGTTTCGCCCGATCGGAGAGAGCGTTTTTCGGTTTAATAAATGATGCTACTACTGCAACGTGCACCACTGGTCCCCGTCCGAGCTCAACTCTTTTTTTCCTTTTTTTTTCTCTCCTTCTTTCTCCTTCTTCTTCCCTCGCGCTTCATTCGTTGATTGATTTACGAGGGGAGTGGATGCTCGCTGTACTGCTGGAAATTGAATTTTATCGTCGTTGCGAGTACGGACGATATATGCGACTGGAGTTTTATGGAGAGTGGTGTTTTTGGAATTTCGAGTGGAGGCTGGTGCAGTTTTGCATATTAAAATTATAATCAGTTAATTTGCGGGGAGAATGATATTCGAGGCGTTGGCAATTGCTTAGGTGAAGCGGCGGCAAAAGCGTGTTCGCGAAACGTGCTTTAGAAACTTTCCTAAGGTGATTGCCAACGTTATCAAACTTTCATATTAAGGAATGATCTTAATTTAGATGACATTGCGGGTAGTAGCTTTACAGAATTATAATTTTCTACAACTTTATGAAGCACCGTTTCTAGGATATGCTGCAAAATGTTGCTTTATACGGAATATTGTGATGCGGATAAAATTTCATGCTGCGGTTAATTTATAAAAGTAATAACAAGTTTCTTTACACGAATACATAATTCATCGTAATAAACTTTGTAAAATGTATTTTAAATATACTCGTTCACCCGAATTATCACTTTTCGCTGAATTATATATTATTTTTCGCAAAAGGCATATATTAAAAAAATACACGCACCAAAAGCCGCTCCAAACAGAATCCGTTGGCAAAAAAAAAGATGAGAGAAAAAAGAAAGCGAAAAAGCTGGCTTACTTCTGGTGAGAGGAGAGGCTTGAGAGGCGTCGGGCTTGGCCGCGCCACCAAACACGTAGACACAGAGCAGCGAGACACAGACGGCGCCGCTACCACCACCGAGGCCGCTGCTACCGTTCGCGGGCTGCTGCAGCATCGCTTGACCACCAACCTCTCGGTCGCGCACGCAAAAAAGCACAAAAAGCACGAATCCCAACCGCTTGGCTATAGCGACAACAACCGCGGGGGAAGAGGAGCTCTCTCATACATATGTATATTATATATGCATATATGTATATATGGTCGCCGGAAAGACGAATTAAGCGCGATCGGTTAATTGAATTGCGCGCACGGCTATAGGCGAGAGAGGAGAGCGTTGAACGCGGCCGAGGGACACACGATATAAACTATTATAACTGCAAGGAGAGAGAGAGAGGAGAGCAGTCAGTCAGTCCCACGTCCAATTAACTAGCGTAATTGTGCCTGCTACTGCTGCTGCTGCTACGCCGCTTATGTATGCTGGCGCGTAATGCTTCCGTGTACACGTGGGAAAGCGTATGCAAGCCTGCTGCTGTTTCCCGCATTTTATTCCCCATTCGCTTTTTTTCTTTCTTTTTAGAGTTTAGCGTAGAACGCGGGGAGAGTTTTTCTTTGTATTAGGGCGTCTTTGTTCGCACGCGCTTACTCGGCTGCTGCAGCCTTATGCTGAGCACTTTCGCGGAGATGCTGAATATGCGCGCGGTTGCGTCTTTGTTTTTTTTTTTTTTTGACTCGAGGATGAGTTTGCTGTTTATACCGGAGGATCGGGCTTTAAAGGAATATCGGATTTTCATTCGAGTTGAAACGATTGTTGCAGTTTGGATGCATGGCTGGTGATTGAAGATGGATAATAGTTTGACAATTTCGCATTTATTACATTTACACATTTTACGATTGTGTACTATGAGAATTTCGTAGATAAGTCCAGCGTACGCGGTTCACCTGGACTTCAAAATAAACAAACTCAACTACGTCTACACCTATTTATATAAATTATATCAGTACTGAGTTATGAAAACAAATATTGGATCACCCGATATAAATTAGTGGAATAAATCGCAGCGTGGATCAAGGAGCAATACAGCGTTCAATAATCCCTGGGAAGATAAAGGAAAGAAAATAAGGTGGTGTTATTATAAGCGATATAAATAACTCGAGGCGCTCGGTTTCGCGCGCAGCTGAAACAACTTCGGGATCCTTTTCATCCGCGGCCAATCGACGTCGAGGCCCGACAGCATCCGCACTGATTTATGTGCTTATACTTATACTTGAATTTGCGCGCGCGCGAGCTCCTGTACATACATACACAAAACAGTGACTCGTCGTAATCAATAAATATATGATAGGGATGTCGGTGTGTGAGTGCGTGGCTTATGAAGGGAAACATGATCGAGGGATTTCGCGAAGCGGAAGTGAAAGAGGAGTTCACTTGGTCTCGGCAGGCACAAAAGAGCCGAATGTATTGTGCGTGAGCGATAGAGGATATATGTGGAGGAAGGGTCGTCGAGTCGTGCGTGAAAGAGCAGAGAGGACGGAAAATTCGGGCGGTTGCAAGTTGTTGTGTGGTGCATGATGGATCCCTTTTACAATGCCGCGCGCCGAATCCGCTTTTCGCGGCGGGCAAAGACGATTCGAGGAATTTAATTGGTGGGTTTATTGGAGGTAGCTCTTTTTTCGGAGAAGATGTGCGGTTTTGTCGTTTGTACGGTGAGTTTTTGGTTGCGGGAAAGCTTTTGGTACTGCCGACGTGGTATTCGCTGTGTCCTTTGACAATCGTATAGCATTATATGTTTTATAAAGGATGAATTCGCATTGTTTCATTCCCATTGACTGAGTTATTAGAATGTTATTAGAATGAAGAAGTTTACTAGAACATTATTTTTGATTTGGCAGTTTCAGATATACAATTCCCATTGCAACCCTTACAATAACATATCCTGTTAATCGTTAAAAAAGGAATGTAGCAGTCGGCGAAAGTGCATCCCTATCGAGGGATTGACTAATCTACTCTAAAAAAAAATAGAGTTTTATACACAGCTACGCGAACTTCATCGCGGATAGACGGTATACTAGTATATGAAACGCGGCGATACGCGTCGAAACGCGGAATATCCCCGGCTATATACACACTGAATTAGGAATGCGCGCTGCCGATAAAATGCGGTCGAAGCCCTCTCCTCTCTCCCTTCTTTTTTCTCTTTATTTATGGGGACCGGGCTCTCACTCTCTCACTCGAGGCGTTACGCTAGACTGGCTTTTAGCCGTGCGAGCCACCACCTCGGGGGCAGGTGCACTTCGCTCTCCTCTCTCTATATGGCACATACGCACACACACACACACTCACACACACGTAACGCGGAGAAAACCCTTTTACCGAAATTACCCAGGGATCGGTGCGGACGCTTTCCGTCTTTTCGCCCCCCCAAACTTTCGCTGGCTCTCTCGTTTTTCTCTCGTCGGCGCGTTTACGCGCGAGCGATACTTGCAGCAGCCGTGCAGAACGTCGGTGTACAGAAAAAAAAAAAAGAAAATGCGTCTGTCAGCAGCGTCATTTTTGCATCGACGGAGTTTTGGGATATCGTAAACGTCTGAATAAACAATGCGGCCCCACAAAACAGCGTTATCAACCTTTTAGGCCTTCGAAAATGCGCAAATATGTTTTTTTTTAAAGAACCTTCTCGTCGTCTTTAAATTTTTGATAACTTCAAAAAGACCGAATCTACAATAATCACGAGTGGTGCGTTGCAAAAAAAAAGAAGAAGAAGAAGACGAGGAGGAAAAAAAAGAATTCTCGGGGGGGAAATTTCAGGCGGGAGAAAGCAATTTAACGACACCGCGATACGTGACTTTTTCTTCCGCGATACGTGACTTTTTCTTCCGCGATACCTTCCAGCAGCCATCATGCATAGGCGCGCGCACGCACACATGGCCGACCATGAGAGAACTAAAATTGTCGAGGGGAGGGGGGGGGGG